>SNQJ01S0183581.1:7206-18976 GCA_010110895.2 Picea sitchensis | reverse complement strand
CTTATACTCCTTGTTTCATCATATCAATAAATTTTTGGCATTGATGTCATTAATAGTCTAATTGATTGTCATGATAGCCCTTTGAATATGTAGAATTGATTCTTCCCAAGTTTCTCATTGATCACATTTTTGAATCCCTAGTTATAGATTTTAACATCTATCAACTCATTGTTCAATTATGTGTAGGTCAACATGAATTCTAGAGTTTTCTTATTTGTATCATGCGTTCCATGTTCTATGGAAATCAACACAAATTCTCTCTCTTGTGCTAGTTTGAACATTCTTTGCATTTGGTTCCTCATTTATCTAGTGCGTGTTGGTTGACATATACTCTTTTGTCTTTGTGTCAACAAACACATTCTACTTAATTATTTTCTTAATACAATGAATTTACAATTCTCTACTAATGATTCTCCTGTTATTTTGGTGTCACTAGACACATCTTCCTTTTCACCTATCTCAATTGACATAGCCATGACCTTTGTATTCTTGAGATTGTAGGGCCATGTTTCATTTCTATTGTATTTTATATGTTTGTTAGCATGGCCCCTTTTCCTTTATCTCATCGCATCACAGTCACCTTATTGCATCACATAGTTTTTTTTTTTGTTTCCTCATTAAATAGTTCTATTGTTTCTACCATCCTCTTGTTTTTTAATAGTTGTATTGTTTCTATCATCCTTTTGTTTTTTATTTTCATATTGGGAGCTTCATGTTTTATCCATTTCTCATCACCACCATGATTTTCAGTTTTATTATGATCATGTTGTCTTGACTTCTAAAACACTAGTTGTCATGATATCTAACTCCACATATTTTACACATTATTATTGTTTATTTGTGTGTACAATTCTCAGAAAAATATTAGCATTCATTATAGATTTGTCATCTTAAACTTGGGGACTTCCCTTTGTATCATACATGATTCTTTGGTTTTTATTATAAGATATTTTATTATTATTATTTTGACATTGATTATTGTATCCTCCACTATTTGGTATTTATCATATTATGAATACAATTGGTTGATCCCCTTCTCATTTCTATAATGCCATTCTATTTTTTTGTTAGACACACAATATTTGATATCATGGATTTTAACATTGCAAATGGCACAATAACTAGACATTCATCCCTTGAATGTCCCTTTGTGTAAACATTTGTACAAAAAATAGGGGAGGGACACCAATAATGGTGCAAGAACCAATAATGGTCATAGAAGAGGTCACATCAAACTTCTAATAGATTATAACCATTTCCATTGATAAAATACTAAATATAATTCATAAAATTATTACAAAATGTCCAAAACAAGTTCAAAAATTTCCCATAAATTGATTGGCCCACAACTATCCAAAAATTGTCTTGAAGAGAATCAAAGTACATGCATTATAGATATACCATACAAAACATGTTTTCCTTTCCACATCCTATACTACTTTGACATAAAGACACAATCAAACCTTAAACATTTAAGGTTTGATGTTTGAAAATAAACCAAATTTTGGGGTGGATAACTTCCCCCACTCCCCTATTGAAAAACGGGTTAGGAAATGCTAGGTTGATCACCAAACACACCATTAAGGATAGAAAGCTTATCTTGGATCAAACCTAGGATGACTATGGAGTTAAGCTATTCTTCTAGGGTTAAGAAATGGATCCAATTTTTTTGGCCTAGTGGATATCCCCATTTTTAACCAAATTCATCAATCCATTAATGTTTATATGCAATCAATCAATTGATCCCTCTTTTCATTCATTGTTTAATAAACACCATAAAAATATTTGTTTCCTTAAAGCTAATTGTTGGGGTAAATATTCAAGAAAATATGTTATGGTAAGGAGATGTGATAGGTCATGGGAAGGAAATCATCATACCAACTTAAACATCACCTCTTCCTAGACCCAACCATCATTTGCTCATTATAGATTTGGGATCTCAAAAAGGAGGTAAATTTTGTTAATTGTTGTAGGCTTAGTCATAGTAGGAAAGATCATTGATTAAAGAATATAATTGGTAGCTCCTTCCCATCTTAGGATGTGGTTTAATAGATTGCTATTAAGGTTTAATATTATATTAAGTTTTCATTGTATTTAATATATATATATATATATATATATATATATATATATATAAAAATTATATTTAATACAATAAAACATAAAAATTAAAACAACAAAAATTAAAACGAAATTTCAATAAACTCCTGCGCACCCAATATTCATACTGGCAGAGAAGAAGCCAACGCCCATTCTGTGGGCCAAGACTAGTAAATCTGGAAGCAAAACCCCGCCCATTCCAAGACTAGCAGAGAGGGAGTGGTCGCGTCCATTTTGGCTACGACTAGTAGAGAAGATAAAGCCGCAGAGAGGGAGTGGTTGCACTCATTTTGTCCGCAACTAGTAGAGAAGATAAACCCCGTGATGAGCATAGAAAATCCCCTCACCAATGACAGAGAGAGTCGAAGGAGGCCCTATACAACAAATTTTGACATCGACAAAGGAATAGGATCAGCCCTATCCATCCAAACTCAACAACGATTGTGGAGTGGAGATACACATGGGTTAACATCATGCCGCCAAAATCGGTAATTTCATAGTTACAAGCTCTCCAATATTCTCTAAGTTTTTTACTAATTTCTTTCTTTCTATTCATGGAGGGCACAAGACTATTTGAATCCCTAAAATGATTCTTTTTTTTGCTTGAAAATGACCATAAATGTTAATTTCGAGATGGTATCCATGAGGCCGTAGTAAAATATATCTCAGGAAGAATGGAAACCCACGTGAAACCTAGGTAGGTTTATTTAGGATCTATGAAATAGACCATCCAAATTTACGAGTTACAACATTCCCATATGTGCTCATAATTTGAAATATAGATACGTGGCAAATAAATTAATTCAGGGGTTCCACCAACTTCCTATCAATGAAGTTTTGATTACTTGTTGAGTCAATCAACATAACCACATTGTCTTCTTGATGTCTCCTTAAATTTTTGGTATTTGAAGGGTGTTGATACCTGCTAGGGCATGTAGTGATATGGTGCTTGTGGATTTTTCTATGGAATGATTTTGAAGGTTCTCTCCTCTTCAAAATATTCATTTGTGTTATCTTCAATTACCATGAGATGATTTTCCTTACATTTGTGATCCTAGGACCACTTGCTATCATAAAATTAGGAAACTCCCTTGGTTCAACATTTTGGAAGTTCTTGTTGCATGGAAAAATGAGTCATTTGTGATGATGAAATAGTAATGGTTATGCCTCTTTCTCATGACCCTAATGAACATCCTTAGAATTTGTAGGTATCCACAAGTTTTACCTCAATGCATTTAGACATTTGGATGGCTTGATTCATGTTTTTAGGTGGTGAACTTTGACCTTTTGATAAATCACATCCTTCAAGCCTCTAATATGCAATTTATAAGTTGATCCTCATCCGACTTATTGAATCATGTAGATAGACAATGGTGTTGCATATTGTATTCAATAACTCAACACATATGGTGTAACTTATTTACTTGGCTAAAACAATCCTTGGTCCATATATTTTCTTAATGAGCCATCATGTCACCAAAAAAATCTTCCCATGAGTACACCCTTCCTCACAATCTTATTTTGAGCACCCATTGGTACCATTGATAGGCCTCTTGTTTAAGATAAAATAAAGTAGGAGTTGCACATCCATCTTAAGGAACTTGGTGGAGCTCAAAATATTGCTCCATTTGGTTGATCCATGATTGTACATCATTTCCATCAAACATCCTAAGTTCAATTTTTGGTAATGTAAACTGTGGACCGTAGTTGGTGTTGTTGGAGCCTAAATAGGAACTAAATCATGCCCATCATTAATGGATGGACTAGATTTACTAGAATGTTTTTTCTCTATTTCTTGCAATATCTCTAGAAGATTATTTTCACTTTCAATGAGCTCTATGCCAACATGAACATTAACTTCTATGATTTGGATCTTCAAATCTTGCATTTTTTTTTTGAATTGATCTTCAAGTCCTTGGACTCACTTGATAAAGAACTATGTACAATGATTTTTTACACTATTGATTGTTGATTGCACCTCTTTGGAAGATAGACTTGAACTATCATTAGTGTTTGAATTCTTGCTTGTCATTTCCCCCCCCTACTATTATCCCCCTTCGTAGCTATTTTATTTTGGGTGGAAATGATTGCGACTTGGAGGATTCCAAAATATCACAATTTATAATGAAAAAATATTTGGTATATATCCTTTTTTCATTATGGTTTTGAGGCCACAACTTAAAATGGTCACAACTTAATTATTATTTCTAAGAATCACTAATACAACCATAGTTCAAAAACATCATCAAAACTCTACTTTTAATGGTACGAGTTTATCATACACTGACAAAAAATCCCAAAACCTTCGATTTATGATACACTGGCTCTTAAGGATTTGGGAAGGTTTGACTCTTTTGTATTGGATCTTAAGGATTTGGGAAGGTTTGACTCTCTCATATTTCCCTGAATCTCTATAGGTATATCTTATTTGACGATCCACTTGTGTAGTTTGTATGTCTTTCCCTTGGAAAGTCATACAATTTCTTATGAGAGCCATAGACCCTATACTACAAAAGAGGGAAGGGTTATGTGAGCTTTTACAGATTTTTCTCCATTACCAAGATTTTAAGCTAGTCAACAATGAGTGTTTTTTCCACTTATTATCACCATTAGATAACAATAGAGCTTCAGACTAAACCTCCCTAGCATAGAGACAGTGCACAAACATAAATGGTTTATCAATTCCTCAGTGAATTTACATGAAATACACTTTCCTGGACCATGCCAGTGCCCACACCGATATGTAGCCTAATAGTTTCAATGTCACCTAAATAAATTACTAGTAAAATTATATATCATAAGAAAATAGTGCCTAGGCTTGATAAGCCAAGGCTCCTACTTTTCTTTCAAGTTCATTTTTCCTTCCACTCATTATCTTTTCAAGAACCTTTCCATCCTTTATAAATTTAAACATATCCATGGTCTCCACATCCCCCAATTGGTCCATGTCATTCAAGGAAAAAGATTTCTGCATATTTCTTTGACATCTCAATCAACAGTGGACTCATGATCTGACAATGTACACACCCCACATAGCAGTGAAATCTACCGCCACAAGACATTTAGTCTCAATGACCTCCTTTAGATTGTAGCTCCATGCCTATGTGGTGTGACAAGTAAACATGTTTCCATTTGCCATCACTTCTCCAAAAATATCTCCGTGCTTCTCAAATTTACAAGAAATGCAAGTTTTAAAAGATAAATCCAAAAGCATATTCAATGTAATATGCAAGTTTTACTTTTGTAGCAATGCACTTCCCTTTCAAAAGCTCTTTTTCAAGCATGAGCTTCCATTGTGACAGACATTTATTCAAAGATAATCTTTGTTTATAGATTCATTTGTTTCAATATATTATTTTATTGTAAGCTTGTTTCATTTGCACTAATTCCCATTCCCCATGGTGCATAAATCCTGTAGGGGATTTGTACAAATCTAATCCAAGGTGAATATACCATGTCCTCTTTTATGTAACCTTTTTAACTCTCTCCTACTTTTCCAGCACCAATTTCCCATTTGTTGTGGCCATATGGACACTGGAGCTATATTGAATAGAGGGAGGAGGGAAGTGAGTGTCTTGGTGTACATTGTGGCATTACACATAACAATTGTGACAAAATTTGGAGCAATTTTGCATTCTGCATTAAAAAAAGGATCAAGGAGTGCACTGAACTTAATCCTATATGAACTTAAGCCTATACAAACTTAAGCCATGGAAACTTAGGCCCACCAAGGCATCCAAACCTAAAATATTATGCATTAGGCTTAAGTATAGGTACCATGTTTCTAAGAAATTTCTTGCATCAGAGATATTTGAAATGACAAATCTGATATTCCTATGGATTTGAAGTATTATTAGAGCCTAGTGAAATCTTGTTTGAGTCCATTTATCCAAAATACTTGGAATTGTTTTGATAAGGGTGTCTTCTAACTTATCTTGCAAAATGTGTAGTGGTCCCATGTGGCACACTCTAGAGCCACCACTAGTCCTTCTAAGTTCATTCATGTTGATGTTTCATTTAAAATCGACCTCCTCTTCATAAATTGCACTATGCCTCATTGATCAAAATCCTAGTGTTGGAGATACTCCAACAAATTGTTTTCCGGTCAATGGAATGATAGTGTAGGAGCCCCAATAGCTGAAACCTGGTGCTCCAGATCCAATGCAACTGATGGTTCATGCTTCTGAGTCCTAGTTTGAGTTTTATCGATAATTGCAACTTGTCTTGCATAAAATCCAAACTGAGGATCATAATGTTGTTATGTAAGATCTCGCATGTATTTTTGGCCAAGGCCCATGTGACTACACTAGAAAAAAATTCTCGACAAAGTGTTCTTGAAAATTGAGCTCATCTTCAGAAATTGCACTATGCCTCATTGACCAAAACCCTAGTGCCAGAGATACTCCAACAAATGGTTTTTTGGTCGACAGAATGATAGCGTAAGGGCCCCACTAGATGAAACTTAGTGCTCTTAATCCAATGCAACTGGAAGTTCATGCATTTGAGTCCCGGTTTGAGTTTTATCGTGAGTTGCAACTTGCCTCCTCAAGCCATTTAGGGACATGTGGTCAATTTGGTCCGGGGGCATAAAATCCAAATTGAGTAGCATAATATACTTCTATAAGCTCCCACAAGTCTATTTGTCCAAGGCCCACGTGACTACACTAGCCAAAAAGACCCGACATAGTGTTCTTTAAAATTGACCTCCTCTTCAGAAATTGCACTATGCCTCATTGAGAAAAATCCTAGTGTTGGAGATACTCCAACAAATTTTTTTTCTGTCGATGGCATGATAGTGTAGGGACCCCAATAACTGAAACCTGGTGCTCCAGATCCAATGAAACTGACGGTTTGTGCATCTGAGTCCCGGTTTGAGTTTTATCAATAGTTGCAACTCGTCTCCTTGAGAATTCAAGGACATGTGGCCAATTTGGTTTGAGGGCATAAAATACAAACCAAGTAGCATAATGTTGTTTCGTAAACTCCCGTGTGTATGCTTGGCCAAGGCCCATGCGACTACACTAGAAAAAAATGCTTGACTGAGTGTTATTGAAAATCGAGCTCATCTTATGAAATTGCATTATGCCTCATTGACCAAAACTATAGTGTCAGAGATACTCCAATAAATGGTTTTTTTTATCGACGAAATGATAGCATAGGGGCCCCACTAGCTGAAACTCAGTGCTCTTAATCCAATGCAATTGTCGGTTCATGCATCTAAGTCTCGGTTTGAGTTTTATCATGAGTTTCAACTCTCCTCCTGAATCCATTTAGGGACATGTGGTCAATTTGGTCCAGTGACATAAAATCCAAACTGAGTAGCATAACAAAATTTTGTAAGCTCCTGCAAGTTTATTTGGCCAAGGCCCATGTGACTACACTAGCCAAAAAAACCTGACACAATGTTCTTTAAAATCGACCTCCTCTTCATAAATTGCACTATGCCTCATTGATCAAAATCCCAATGTTGGAGATACTCCGACAAATTGTTTTCCAATTGATGGAATGTTAGTGTAGGAACCCCAATAGCTGAAACCTGGTGCTCCGGATCCAATGCAATTGACGGTTCATGTATCTGAGTCTCAGTTTGAGTTTTATCGATAGTTTAAAATCACCTCCTCAATCCATTCAAGGACATGTGGCCAATTTGGTCCGAGGGCATAAAATCCAAACCGAGCAGGATAATGTTGTTATGTAATCTCCCGCATGTATGTTTAGCCAAGACCCATGCGACTACACTAGAAAAAAATGCTTGACAGAGTGTTCTTAAAAATCAGGCTCATCTTCAGAAATTGCAATATGCCTCATTGACCAAAACCCTAGTGCCGGAGATACTCCAACAAATGGTTTTTCGGTCGATGGAATGAGAGCGTAGGGCCCCCACTAGCTGAAACTCAGTTCTCTTAATCCAATGCAACTGACAGTTCATGCATCTGAGTCTCAGTTTGAGTTTTATCGTGAGTTACAACTCACCTCCTCAAACCATTTAGGGACATGTGGTCAATTTGGTCTGGGGGCATAAAATCCAAACCGATTAGCATAATAGACTTTCGTAATCTCCCACAAGTGTATTTGGCCAAGGCCCACGTGACTACACTAGCCAAAAAGACCCAACATAGTGTTCTTTAAAATCGACCTCCTCTTCAGAAATTGAACTATGCCTCATTGACCAAAATCCTAATGTTGGAGATACTCCAACAAATTGTTTTTTGGTGGATGGAATGATAGCGTAGGAGCCCCAATAGCTAAAACCTGGTGCTCCGGATCCAATGCAATTGATGGTTCATGCATCTGAGTCATGGTTTGATTTTTATTGATAGTTGCAACTCGCCTCCTCAATCAATTCAAGGACATGTGGCCAATTTGGTCTGAGGGAATGTGGGAGCTTACAGAGAGTCAAGGTGACATCCAACTTCTAATTGTCAAGTAGAATGAGCATTTAGAGAAAACATGGATAAGCATTAATGCATAATGTTATGAATTATATCAAATGTTATCCTTTTGACAAGTGAATAATGTTATGAATGTTATCAATGAAGATCCTTTAGAGCCATGGTCGTTATGAATGTTATCAACGAAGATCTGATAATGAACCATGATTTGACTTATTTATATCATATTGAAATATTTATTTTCTCATGTGTGACTAAATGTTGACACCTACTTGAAACTTGTCCTCCTTCCTATGTTAGTCATGTTTGGCCTTGTATTTTTCTAGACTCTTTAATAACACACCTTTCATGATCGTACATATGGATGAATTTGTTGGAATTGGTGGCCAAGAAGGCAAATATATGTCACCGTATTTGTTACTCCCTTCTTGTGTTTGATCACTAGATGAAATTTTTGTAGGAAACCCCTTCCAACAATAGTGTCTTGTTTTTTTGGGGCATGATTTGTGCCTATAAATATTGTAGAGGTTGACAATTTATATGAATTATTATTTCATTTCCCATGATATCATGCTTCCATTTCTTAACCACTTGCACCAATTGGAAAATGGTGAATATTTTCTAAGTTTAGGGTGGCATAATCATACTTTCCAGGAAAACAATCCTTCCACAATAGCTCTAATATGTCTCCATGCATGAATGGTTGTCCATGAGAGGATTTGAAACTATTTACTATATTGTTCCTAGACATCTCCTAAGTATTTATATCCTTGTATGAATAACATTTAGGTTTTCCATAAAATCCCTAGTCATGACCTCCATTTGTATTGTTAGTATATGAGATGGAGGTCCTAAGGTGCTAAGTATGTAAAGGTGGGTTCAATTGTTAAAATGATTGGGAGGTAGGGTTTAAGGGAATGTGTTTCATATTATTTTTTATACTAAATGAAAAACAAAATTCATCATAACATCTTCATGAATGATGCCCATGCAGCCAAATGCATGTGGAATGTGTGTCACTTATGATGCAACATGGATTAGGTAGATACCCTATCTTACCACCACTTCCCTTGCCACCCTTAAGTCCTTATTTAATTCCATAGGTTTATCATGCAATATGGTTTAGCATGTGTTTTTGCTGTTGTCAGGATTTGGTGGTCTGTGCTTGTCATGGTGTGGCCTAGAATTTGGTGGGTGGTGTGTTCTTGTCATGGTTTTTTTAGATGTATTATCAACTATGATATATGGTTGTGGTTGTCTTGGTTTTTGTGGTTCACTATGGAGTTTCCTATATTTGGTCTCTAATATGGTGATTGGTCATCGTTTTCTTAGAGATCGTGGTGTACTATAGAATTTAGTGGGCCATGAATTGTGCTCATTGTGGCATAGCCTAACATTTTGTGGGTGCTCTATGTTTCCCATGGGTTTCGTGGTTATGGTCTCAATTATGGTTTTTGTTGTGGTTTTCTTGGTGATCATGGTGCACTATGGAATTTGGTTGTTGTTCCATGTTTTTCTTTCCTCTCTTGGGTTTGGTCTCGATTATGGTGTTTTGTAGTTGTTGCCGATGTGTGGTAAAACATTTCATGGAGGAGGGTTGTTTTTCCATAGGATTGTGGGTAGTTTCATTGCTACCTATTGCATACACTGGTAGATTGGTTGGAATTGTTGTTATTTGGCACATAGAAAGGGACGTGTTTTCCTTGTGATAATGTTCTTCAAATTGGATTTGTCCATATGTGTTTTCTTTTCAAGTTGGTCTTTAGCACCTAGAAAAGTATGTGTTTTCCTTGTTAACATGTGTTTTGGTTTGGATCTATCCTTGTGTGTTTTATTTTTATATGTGATATGGGTTTCATGTTGTTATGTCCCATGTTCAAACCTAGGTTTCTTTGATTCCTACCAAAATATTATTTTTTCCCTATAGTATTAGGGTTTAGGATGGCCTTATGGGAGTTGAAAATGAAACACATGGGGGTTTGGAAACATTAGAGGCATTTTGTGTCATGTGGTTCCTCTTCCCTGAGTAGAGGGTGCCTAGTTGGGTTATCCTAATCTAGTATTTATATTTTTCTATACCATTTCTAGAAGTTATGGCATTGCTCAAGTTTAAGTGAGAATTTTTTTTTTAGGTTCATTTTTCACAAATCCAACGAATAAAAACCTTAATACTATTTTTTTCTTAGACCTGTTATCACTCTGTAAATTTCCTAGAGGTTGAAAGAGGAAATACACAAAGGTAACCTTAACCAACCACTTTTAAAGCTGGGATCTAGCCCTTCCAACTTCAGAGAGGGATCTCTCTATATAATTTAGCTTTGTTTGAATTCAGATATTAGGCTAGTTGGAGGCACGAGTTTTGTTTTGTTGTAAATGATTTTTTGAAGTTGGTTGAGACAAATCACACATCCACTGGGCTATGGGGTCTGTACTTAATAAAATCTGAGATGCAACCAGAAACGCTGAAGAAATCTTTCACAAGGCGAGATAACACCCCTCACTGGATCTTCAATAAATTAGGTGATGGACGGAAGAAAGATTAGGAAAATAACTCCAATTAACAAGCACTCAAGAATCTCTTAACTGAAGATATTTAGAAGATAAACATTAAAATCTACAGAATCGGAGACAGGGTATCAATGATAAATCCTGTAACATAATGCTATTTGTATAGATTAGTTATAGAAAGACGAGATGATCACAAAGCAAGAAAACATATAACTAAGAAAATCACATCACCAGTGAAACATGCGCACGAATCCTGTGAAAAGCCTCTTCTTTATTAATGGTGGATCACGTCAAAAATGTTATAGCTTGATAGCAGTCGGGTGTATAAATCAACAACAACCCTCAATACATTGAAAAAAGAAGTATTTATAAGTCAAAATACAATGGATCCTGTCATAACTGACGAAGACGTGTCCATACTATTATTAGCATAACTAACTCAACTAATCAAAAACCGTTTGGTGATTCATCATAACTATTGGCTGAATTTTCTAGGTAGGCCGTTGGTGAGGTGCCTCTGCAACCTCTGCTGACAGGACAGCTGACTGGAAATGACAGCTCATCTCCTAATCCAACAAATCGCATAGCTCTTCCCATCGGATATGAGTTCGTACTGTCACCTTGAGAAACCTCCGGTATACTTCGTCCATGTCTGTGTATTTAGCAAAAGTAGGCTTGACGACGAAAATGTGCTTAATTTCATGCTGGATCTCAATATCCAAGTGCAGTGCCTCCATGAAAGCTCTACCTGTGATGTTTGACTGTATCCC
>SNQJ01S0183580.1:0-18979 GCA_010110895.2 Picea sitchensis | reverse complement strand
AGAAATTCCAACTTTGGGTTGAAAACCAACCACGTTCCTAAGATTGATATGAGGAAGTTTGATGGCAAGGACCCAATCACATGGATACTTCAGATGGAGCAATTCTTTGATCTACATAATGTGCCACATACACAAAAGGTACGGATTGCTTCTTTATATTTAGAAACCAATCAATTTTTATGGTATCGATGGATTTTTTCTCGCAAATCACTCGTCACTTGGACAATTTTCACAGAAGAAATGATAGCACACTATGAGGATACAAGGAGCAATACCTTCTTTAGCCAATTGATAAATCTCAAGAAAAAGGGTTCAGCTACAGAGCACATTGAGAACTTCCAAAGATTGAATATAAAGGTAATAGATATTCCAGATGAGCACTTGATTGATGTATTCATAGGAACTTTAAAGGATAATAAAATTAATGCCATGATGGACTGGCTGATTCCCAAAACATTGAAGAATCTTAGAGGATTTTTGGGTTTGACAGGTTACTACCGCAAGTTTGTTCGGCACTATGGAAGAATAGCAACACCTTTAACGACACTAACTAAGAAGGATGCATTTTCATGGGCTCCATAGGCAGCTAAAACTTGAACAACTTAAAGAGGGTGATGTAGAAAGATCACATGTGACCACTCGAGACTTCACAAAGCCTTTATTGTGGAATGTGATGCCTGAAATGGAATTGGTGTTGTCCTAATGCAAAAGAAGGAAGGCCACTGGATTTTGAAAATTAGACCACTCAGGGAAAGGACTTACAAACCCATTTATGAGAAGGAAATAGTGGCAATACTATTACATTGAAGAAATGGCATCCTTACTAATAGGTAGGCACTTCAAGGTCAAAACATATCATGATAGTCTTAAATACTTCTTAGATTGAGACTATCTTTAGAAGAAAAACAAAATGGGTAACCAAGATATTGGGTTATGACTTTGAAATAGATCTCATAAAGGGAAGCAAAATGTTGTGGATACACTCTCAAGAAAGGATGAAGATGTTGAGGCCTTTCTCTATGCTATCTAGATCATCCAACTAGATTGGATAATAGAAACAAGGAGACGAATGGAAGAAGTGAAAAGTGTGGACTCTCATTCAAAGGTTACATCCGGATTCCAGTGCATGGATACATTTACATAGAAAATGATTCACTATGGTAAAAGATTTCTTATATTTATGTAAGAACTCCCAATTCAAACAAAAGTTACTATTTGAATTTGCTCCTCTCAGTGGGGAGGGCACTCGGGATTTGAAAACCTACCATAGAGTCAAGAAGGATTTTTGGGATGGCCTTAAGCCCGATATTCCAAAAGGTTTTGGTAGAATGTTTGGTTTCCAACAAAATAAGGTGGAAGTAATTAAGACTCTAGGTCTTTTACAACCATTAACCATCCCAAATTGACAGAAAGGAGGTTTCCATGGATTTCATCATAAGTTAGCATGAAGTCTGAAGGAAGAGAGTCATCATGGTGATTGTTGATAAGGCCCGACCAAGTACACACACTTTTGTGCATCTCTCATCCCTTCAAAGCTGAATACAGGTTGCCACCATTCATGGGGGCAGGTTCAAAAAGCTACATAGCCTTAAAAGATTGTGTAGAAGTGACAGATATCCCATCTTTACTAGACATTTTGGACATAATTATTTTTGCTTGTTTGGGTACTCAATTGGATCGCAAGCTCATCCTATCATCCTCAATCTAATGGAATAGCTTGAGATAGTGTTGGTTTTCCAACAAAATAAGGTGGAAGTAATTAAGACTCTAGGTCTTTTACAACCATTAGCCATCCCAAGTCAGCACTGGGAGGAGGTTTCCATGGATTTCATCATAGCGTTATCGAAGTCTAAAGGAAAGAGTGTCATCATGGTGATTGTTGATAGACTGACCAAGTACACACACTTTTGTGCACTCTCTCATCCCTTCAAAGCTAGTACAGTTGCCACCACATTCATGGGGACAGTTCAAAAGCTACATGGCAACCCAAAGATTATTGTAAGTGACAGAGATCCCATCTTCACTAGACATTTTTGGACATAATTATTTTCTTGTTTGGGTACTCAATTGGATCATAGCTCATCCTATCATCCTCAATCTGATGGACAAACTGAGATAGTGAACAAATATATGGAAGGCTACCTTCGTTGCTTTGTCTCTGATAAACAAACACAATGGTTCAAATGGCTACCCTTGGCAGAATGGTGGTATAACACTTCCTTTCATACTGCAACGAAAATGACACCATTTATGGCACTCTATGGATACCACCCTCCTTCCATCACTTCTTCTCTAAAAAACAAATCTAAGGTTCAAGCAGTGGAATATCACATCGAGCATCAACAACAAGTTCTCCAAATCTTAAAGGACAACCTGACCATGGCAAAGAATCGCATGAAGCAACAAGAAGATCAACATCGTAGTGAAAGAAGTTTTGAAGTAGGGGATTGGGTGTTTTTAAGACTACAACCTTACAAATAGATGTCCCTCAAGCAAGGAAAAAAGGATAATAAATTATCACCAAAGTACTATGGCCCTTATAAGGTGTTGCAAAATATTGGTACTATGGCATACAAATTGGAGTTGCCTGCATCTTCATGAGTACACCCAGTTTTCCATGTTTCATGCTTAAAGAAGGTTATAGGTGACAAGATCCCAGTTCAAACTCTATTGCAAAAACTTGAAGAGGAAGGAAAAATCATATTGGAGCTTGAAGCCATCACTGACACAAGAGTTTGCCAACTGAGGAATAAATCCATTTCAGAGTATCTCATTAAATGGAGGAAACTACCGGCTGAAGATTCCACTTGGGAAGAGGAGTCTTTTATACATAAGCATCCAGAGTTACTCAAGCATTGCGGACAACACTTGGCTCAAGGGGAGGGGCATGTTAAGCCCTAATATTGGCTCATTACCCCTTAATTGGGGCATATTACATTAGTAATGTTATTTTATTTATGTCGGCTTTATTCCATTAGTTGTAATTATACCTTCTAGTCTCCTATATATACCAAGGAGACATTTTCATTTGGAATCATCTTGGAATTGTACATTTATGTGGGCATAAGGAGGTTTCCCCCTTGAAGAGGCTTATTATCTGAATTTCTCTCTTTTTCAAGGTGTTGAGTACTTATTCTGAGGTTTTTCTATGCTATATTGATATTTGGTTCTTAACAACATACATTTGAGACAATACTCCTCTGTTATATTCATTCAACAATAATATACATGGATTCATACACTGCTTCTCCAACACTCTACAACATATACAATAGGTTCAACTTCTCCTCAACTATCATCTATCAACAACTTGTTAGCACCGGAAGTCACTCCTAGATTGCGGCAGGAGTAAGCCTAATACCAATCAGTTTTATTTGTCACGAATAAATAAATTGGGGTGGTCAAATGGGCGCAAATACAGAAGAATACTGTTTTAACTTAGAAAACTGGATTGACGTGCATGAGTAGGTGAGGTCTTAATTTAACTTCAGATAGTAAGTTGTAGTAAGGGTGAGTAGGAGGAAGACTTCGGTGAGAAAATTCAATGGTCTGCAATAGGCATCAAGCTTCCAACAACCCAAAGAGGGAAAACTTAAACACATGAACTTCTTGTATTCAAATTACAAGAACACTAAAAGAAATCATAACAATGTTACCATAAAACATTTATCATAACATAGTCACAATGATTCATGTGAATCAGTCAATAATGAACTCTTTCAGTATTAGATGGAAAAAAGAGCGAGTAGGAAAGCTGACTATCATTAGACAAGAAGTCTCAAAGACCATGCATAACTAGAAGCCAGAGTGTTCATTAAAACTTTACAATACAGGAGCTATGCTCTACCATCCACATCTTTACAAAAATATTAAAACTGAGTATATATACTCAGAGCAACTCGCCACTGACAACAAGAGAGTTGCTGAGCCATTAAATTTCAAGTAAGTGTGTGCAAGCTCTTCTTGACTGACAGGAACATCAGATTGACATGGCTCTTGCAGGGAGACCTACACACAAGGGTACCACAGGTTGACTGCACCAAACTTTCCATGCCTTCCATTTATGGATTGAGTTAAGGTTTCAACAACCTGCTAAAAAATCATTAACTGCTTTCATTCATGGCGGATGGTCGAGGCTTCATGTACCATGGATGACCACGCGCCAACTATCCAAGGCTTGGAGAATAGCCTCCTTTTCTTTTGGCTCAGCCCTCAATGTAACCTAGGGCCATGAACCTGCACCTATTTTCAAACACACTTCAACATTTTTCCTTTCGGGGATTCCCGCATGTTGTGTCCAGGATCCCTGATACCCGACGTCGCAAAATCACCCTGTCCAAACCAACGGCTCGATCTTTCCTTGGAATTGACGGCCATGATTATCTCCTTAGCCAGCTCTTAGCCATCTATGGACTGAACAAGCGCTTATATTTCTTCTGGACCTACTTTCCATGAGACTATGGGCTGTGACCCTACCCTGAAACCAAAGGCGCTCCATGAATATTGCGTATCGACGATGGGAAGGAGTGAACTCCTCACCATCGAGAATCTTGATTTCCGAAATCGCGACGGGGCTACATTTTATTGGCACCTCCCTTACCCCTTGTCCATATGATCACCGTCTAGAACCATGGGCCCATCCCTGATTCTTTCACATTTTTCATTTCAGGCTATGGGTGTATGCATTGACAAGAACCCCGAAATGCCGATTCCCGAAAAGTTCAATATGTCGCCACCTATCCCCACGAGATCAGACACCCCCCTGTAATCTTGGGTTTTGGGACTTCGGTACTTTGGGATTCACGAGTTCTGATGACTCTTCTCCCTTTTCTTTCCCAACTCACGAAATCGCGACTCAACATGACATTATTCCTCGTGCAACTCCATTGACCGCAATTACCTACCGATCGTCGATCTTCTCCATTGATTGATCTTTGCCATTTAATACTGGAGCCACCCACCTGCTTGCATTTTTAACCTGAAATGGATTTTCTGCATGCTGTACATTGCGCTCATGGCTGCGACCTTGGACAAAATACATTTGATGGGTTTTTTAAGCCCCATTTCTTTGCATTTTACACCACAGGCTCGAATCTAGTGAGAAAACACCCCCCTTACAAGAATTGGTGTTAGCATTAGGCTCCATGGGGGATAGAGTCGTCCCTATGATGCTCTAAGAACTCATTCTGCAACTTCAGTGCCTTCTGTTGGGCTATGGAGTCAAGCTCAAAACACCCTGCTCAAAGGAGATTATTTATGTACAGTCCTAAACTAATTTTTTTTTTACATGGGGCTAGGTGAAAGTAAACTTCCACCATAGCCATTCAAGTAACTTCCTGAAGGGAAAATCCTTCACTCTGTCAATGATTGGTAACAAATGATGCAACCATGAAAACAGAACAGTTACATCCTTCATCTTTTCTCCAAGGGCTGAAGTTGAGATAAAATAGGGCGGCTCCAAAGTATGAAGGAAATGACACTCCATGTAGTCGTTGACAAGCTCATAGAATGAGTGGAAGATTCTAGAAGATGTGTAACATGTAGATTTTTCTGCTACACAACTGCTCACACTGGGCTGAATATATCTAGTAGGCACAGGTGGATGAGAAGCTGATGTAGGTTGACTATTCTCAGGCGATGGTTTCTCTCTAACTGGATCTGAATAGGAGATAAACTGCTCCTCTTGCTTCTCCTCCGATTCTTCTTCTTTTCTCTCCCAAGGGTCAGATTCATAATCATGATAAACAAGACCCATGGGAAATATTTTCTCTTCAATCCACTGCTCAATGATCTCTGTGGGCCCAAGATGGCTGATGTCCTCATAATATTCTTCTTTAACGAACGTAGGATAAGGTTCTGCAGTCTGCTCTTGGAAGTCCTACATATCCAGCTCAGAATATGATTCGTAGCTGTCATATACAGGCTGGCTTCTCCTATGGTCAACAAACTGTGATGTGGGGCTTTGCCGCTCTCATCTAAATAATCATCAAAGCTTGGGGCAGCAAGTATGTTAGGAAAAAGATGTAAGGCCCCTACAACTGTGAAATCTTCGACATCAGCCTTAGTAGAGCTGCCATGAACATCCTCTTCAAGGGCTGGAACATCCTCTGTGCTTTCTCTAGATTCTAACATTTCTAGTTTGGCAGAGAGAGATTTAATCATCTCCATAACTTCGCCCAGAGCATCTTCTTCCTCCATATGGTCGTCATCCTTACAGTCTTCAATAGACACAACCATATCTTGATCATGGCCTTCCCATTCCTCGCAACAGTTATGACAAATTAACTCAGAGGAGTAGAACTTTTGACAGTGCTTATTGAAAACTGCATGAAAATACTCCAGGGAGGAGATGCTGGTAGGAGGTAAGGAGAAATACCACTCACGAGCATCTTCTGCTAATGAGAACATGAACATTTTCAATAATACATCCTCATGATGTATTCCCCACTGATGCATGAGTTCATGAAACTCATGGAGATGTTGAGTAGGGTTGTCCTCTTTACGCTCTCTAAATATGGGCAATAATCGCCCTATTCATTTGGAGTAGGGAAAACATTAGAAAAACTAAGAACAACCGAAAAATTAAAAGGATCAAACCTTCGAGCCAAGATCCTTTCCATTTCAAAACAACGGATTCTCCAATCGATCCTTTAATCACGGAGTCACTAGGTGAAATATGCACAACTCTAAATGTGTTTGATCTTTGTTAACCATCAAAGGTTAGATCCTAACGTTGTCGTTACCCCAGGGAACTTCTCAAGTTGAGAAAGTAGCTGCTGAAAACCTTCTTGAGAAAGCTCCTCTGGGTCAGCTTTCAGGTGTGCTAAAAGTAGCCACATCTGAAACAGTGAAGTGGAAACATTGGAGTCGCCACAGTGGATTCTCTAGGTGCACAATTGCAATCTTCGATGTACTAGGTTCTAATGCACCCTCAGAACCAGTAAGATTTGTTGTTAAACCCAGGGAAAATCTTCAATTCTATCCCCAGCAATGGCGCCATAAATGTTAGCACCAGAAGTCACTCCTGGATTGCAGCAGGAGTAAACCTGATACCCAACAATTTTATTTGTCACGAATAAATAAATTGGGGTGGTAAAATGGGCGCAGAACCAGAAGAATATCGTTTTAACTTAGAAAACGGGATTGACGTGCATGAGCAGGTGAGGTCTTAATTTAACTTCAGACAGTAAGTTGTAGTAAGGGTGAGTAGGAGGAAGAATTCAGTGAGAAAATGCAAAGGTCTACTATAGGCATCAAGCTTCCAACAACCCAAAGAGGGAAAACTTAAACACAATAACTTCTTGTATTCAAATTACAAGAACACTAAAAGAAATCATAACAGTGTTACCATAAAACATTTATCATAACACACTCACAATGATTCATGTGAATCAGTCAATCACGAACTCTTCAGTATTAGAGGGAAATAAGAGTGAGTAGGAAAGTTGACTGTCGTTAAACAAGTCTCAAAGACCATGCATAACTAGAAACTAGAGTGTTCATTAAAAATTTACAATATGGGAGCTATGCTCTACCATCCACACGTTTACAAAAATATAAAAACTGAGTATATATACTCAGAGAAACTCACCACTGATAGTAGGAGAGTTGCTGAGCCATTAAATTTCATGTAATCATGTGCAGGCTCTTCTTGACTGACAAGAACATCAGATCGACATGGCTCTTGTAGGGAGACCTGCACACAGGGGTACCACGGGATGACTGCACTAGAATTTCCACGCCTTCCATTTATGGATTGAGTTGATTTTTCAACAACCTGCTAAAAAATCATTAACTTCATTCATTCATGGCGGATGGCCAAGGCTTCATGTACCGGGGACGACCACGTGCCAGCTATCCAAGGCACGGAGGGTAGCCTCCTTTTCTTTTGGCTCTACCCTCAATGTAACCTAGGGCCATGACCCTGCACTTGTTTTCAAACACATTTCAACATTTTTCCTTTCGGGGATTCCTGCATGTTGTGTCTAGGATCCCTGATACCCGGCATTGTGAAATCACCTTGTCCAAACCAACGACTTGATATTTCCTTGGAATTAATGACCATGATTATATCCTTAGCCAGCTCTTAGCCATCTGTGGACCGAACAAGTGCTTATATTTCTTCTGGACCTACTTTCCATGAGACTATGGGCTATGACCCTGCCTTGAAACCAAAGGCGCTCCATGAATATCACGTATCGATGATGGGAAGGAGTGAACTCCTCACCCTCGAGAATCCTGATTACCGAAATCGCAACAGGGCTACATTGTATTGGCACCTCCCTTACCCCTCGTCCATATGATCACCGTCTAGAACCATGGCCCCATCCTCAATGCTTTCGCATTTCACATTTCAGGGTTTCAGGCTATGGGTGTATGCGCTGACGAGAACCCCAAAACACTGATTCCCAAAAATTTCAATATGCCGCCACCTATCCCCATGAGATCAGACGACTCTCTGTAATCTCGGGTTTCGGGACTTCGATACTTTGGGCTTCAAGAGTTATGATGACTCTTCTCCCTTTGCTCTCCCAACTTGCAAAATCATGACTCTGCATGATGTTATTACTCGTGCAACTCCATTGACTGCAATTACTCGTCGAATGTCGATCTGCTCCAACGATTGATCTTCGTCGTTGAATACTGGAGCCGCTCGCCTGCTTGCATTTTTAACCTGAAATGAATTTTTTGCGTGCTGCACATTGCGCTCATGGCTGCGACCTTGGACAAAATGCATTTAATGGGTTTTTTAAGCCCCATTTCTTCGCATTTTATGCCACGAGCTCGAATCTATTGCGAAAACACCCCCCTTACAAGAATTGCTGTTAACACAACTCATTTACAACTAGAGAGCCAATAACAACTACAATGGAAATCTACACAATATATTCAATAACCTCCTCTCGGAAACATTACAAAGATTTATACAAGAGGGGCTCTTCAAGCCTTTCCCTCCAACTACTCTAGGCTATCCTATCGAAATAAAAAATTTCAACTACTTAATATTTATTACAATAAATATTCGAGTTAGACAGATAAGAGCGAAGCTCCAGATCTGTACTACAATCTTCAACATTAAATAAAAATGCATTCCCTCATCGATATTATGCGATGGCTCACCCTCCAAGCATTAAAGATGTTCATAAATCAAAATCTTTTTCAGATATTACATTAATATGCCAACTTTGGAATTCAAAATATTTCAAAATACGCACTAGTGTTCCCAACTGTCCTCCACACGCTCTTTTCCGGTGATGCTCCTGCATCATACTCCTCTGGATAAAAAATTCATGGACTCCTATCCATGAGCTCCTGCATCGACCTTCCATGCTTCTGGATGTCTGCTTCACTTACCCAACTTGCATCCTCTATCTAGTGTCCTTTCCACTTTACCAAATACTCAAAATACGTCTTCCTTCAGGTCTTCTTGCCAATCCTCTGATTAATGATCTTTTCAATTTGTGGCTTCTCTGCTACAAACATATGCTTCTCCCATTGAATCTTCTCTCGATCTTCTGAGCCTTTAGCTCCATATTTCCTGTAAGGATATAGGTCTACAATATTGAATATGGGTGATATTCCCACATCCTCTAGAAGTTCTATTTCATAATCATTCTCAACAAATCTTCTCAGTATTTTTCATGGTCCTATCTTCTCCAGCTTCAGCTTGTTCTATGTTCCTCTCAGAAACCTCTCCTTTATTAAATGTGCTAGAATTTGATCTCCAACCTCAAATTGAAGTTGCCTCCTATGCTGATCAACTATGTGCTTATACTCACTGCTGCTCTTCTATAATTGTTTCTTAATTTGATCATGAATCTTGCTGCATTTCTGCAGCAAAGTCTTCAACTCCAATGCTCCTAAACTCATTCTGCTCCAGGTCTCTTAACTCTGACACTCACCGTGGATTCATTCCATACACTATTTGAAATGGAGTTTTTCCCGTACTTCTGTTTATCGAGTCATGAAAACTCCGCTTGTGCTTGAATCTAATCCCATTGACTATGGTGTTTAGTGACCAAACTCCTCAACAAATCTCCTAAAATTTTATTCACCACTTCAGTCTGTCTGTCTGTTTGTGGATGACATGCATAACTAAAAGATAGCTATGTCGCCAACTTCTTCCACAATGTCCTCCAGAAATGACCAACAAATTTGGTGTCCCTGTCTGAAACAATTCTTTTGGGAAATCCATGGAGTCTCACAACGTCTTTGAGAAACAAATTTGCAACGTGCGTTGCATCACTAGTCTTCTGACACAGGATAAAGTGTGCCATCTTCGAAAATCTATCAATTACCACAAATATGGAATCACTTCCTCTTTGTGTTCTTGGCAATCCCAACACGAAATCTATGCTTATTGCATCCCAAGGCCTCTCTGGAATAGGCAATGGTTGATAAAATCTAGTGTTCTGTCTCTTCCCCTTTGCATACTAACAAATCTTACATCTATTTACGGACCTATTTACTTCTACCCTCATACCTGGCCAATAATATGAACCATTAAACTATGCAAACGTTTTTTCATGGCCGAAATGGCTGGCTAGACCTCCACTATGTCTCTCTTTCAACAAATTCTCCCTCACCGAACATTGTGGTATTCACAACTGGAATCCTTTGAACAACAACCCATCCTGAATCAGATATTTGTCCCACTGGATTTTGTCTCTGAGCACAGTATTCACACAAGCTTCATATGCTTCTCTGGAATCTGGATCACTATGGTACATTTCCTTAAGGTGTTCAAACTCCGAAGTTTTCACTTGGAATTCCTGCAGAATCAAACTTCTCCTGCTCAATGCATCAACAACCTTGTTATCATTACCAGAAATATGTTTAATGACAAAAGTGAAATTTTACATAAACTCTATCCACTGAGCATGTCTCTGGTTTAATTTCTCTTGTCTGGTTATGAATTGTAAAGCTTGATTATCACTATACAAAACAAACTCCTTTGGTACAAGATAATGCCTCCATTTATTCAAAGCTTGGATTATGGCATAAAACTATTTTTCGTATGTGGAGTACTTCCTTTTAGCTTCGTTCAAATTCTCACTAAAATATGCAACAGGTCTGTTATCTTAGCTTAAGACCGCTCCAATTGCGACTCCACTCGTGTCACACCTTACTTGAAATGTCTTCCCGAAATCTAATAAAGCCATAATCAATTTTTCCATTATCTGCTCCAATATATTGAAGCTCTTCCCAACCTCTTCGGTCCATTTGAAAGACTTGTGTCTTTTCTTCACTGTATCCATCATTTGAGCACTAATCCCGCTAAAATTTCTGATGAACTTTTGGTAAAAACTTGCCAATCCATGGAATCTTCTTACCTCAAAGATACTCTTTGGTGACGACCATTCTCTGATTTCTTTCACCTTTTCGGGATCCATATTCAATTCATTTGAAGAAATCACAAAACCCAAATATATGAGTTTTGTCTTCATGAAAGAGGAATTTTTCAAATTAATCAACAACTTCTCTTGATGAAACCTCCTCATCACCAATGTTAAATGCCTCAAATGCTCTTCTTTAGTCTTGCTAAAGACTAGTATATCATCTATATATACAATCACAACCTTACCAATGAAATATTTCAATACTTCATTCTTCAACCTCATAATAGTACTAGAGGCATTTGTTAATCCAAATGACATAACAAGCCATTCATACAATCCCTCATTTGTCTTGAATGTTGTTTTCTACTCATCGCTTTCTCTCATCCTTATTTGGTGATATCCGGTTTTCAAATCTACATTTGAAAAATAGTTCTCTCCAGTCAAACAATCCATCAAGCCATCCATCCTTGGCAATGGAAATCTGTATCTGATGGTGATCTTGTTTATGGCCCTGGAGTCTGTACACATTCTCCATCCTCCATCCTTCTTCGTACTTAATACAGTTGGTACTGCACATGGACTCAATCTTTATCTAACCAATCCTTTGTCTAACAGATCCTGAACCTGTCTTTTCACCTCATTCTCTTGAGGTGTCAACTTGTATGTGGCTTTATTCGACAATATTGCTCCTGGTATCAAATCAATGTGACGGATGATACTTCTGATAGGTGGCAATGATCTTGGCAACTCATCCACTACTATGCCAACAAAATTCTCTAACAGTTTCTGAATTTCCTCAGGAAAATATTCCACAGAAGTACTTGTAAGGATAACTCTCAACTTCCTCACTAGAACAATCTGCATCTCCCGTTCCTTCTTAACTTCATTTAGTAGTTCCTTCCCACTCATGAGAAGTATGCTCGTGCTCGCTTCATCCTTCACTTTTTTTTCTTCAATTGGCAGCAACATGTGTGTCCTACCATTCTTCTCCAAGGTGTAAGTATTTCTTCTTCCATCATGGATGACATTCCTATCATACTACCATGGTCTTCCCAACAAAACATGACATGCATCCATGGGAATCACATCACACAATATTTCATCTCTATATCCACCTATTTTAAATTTAACAAGGAAAAGATAATATTCTTTTCCCACCCGTCTTTTTTTGTTTTTGCGTAGGCAAATGAATGCTATGATACAAGAGAGGAAACAAATGTCGCAATTAAGAAACTATCTCCAAACAGTGGAACATACCTATGCTCAATGCAATGAAGTACATGTGGGGCATGGACACTCGGGGGAATGTTTCCTCTTAGGGTACAGGGTGTCAAGATGTAAAGGCTATAAACAAGGTTATGCTTGGCTTAGTGATGCAAATTACTGAGGTAAGAGGCTCATAACGAGAAAGCGAGAATCGACAATAGGCTCAATACTGCAAGCAGGAGGATGAAATGCAATTACAACATAACTCCAAAGAATGTCCTTTTTCGTAAATTTAGTCCCCTATGCCCGAAAAAGTATAAAACAATACAAGAGAAGTCTTGTAGCCAATGCCGACGAGAGTGTTCCTTTTTTGAAGTTATTCTAGTTGTTCAGAAAAGGGTTAAACTTACACCAAATAGACATCCTTTCAAAGCCATTTGTAGGTGTGAGCCGAGACAAGTTCACTCAACAATCTTTGCTTTTGAGAGAGTAAGAAAAGAAATTAAACAAGACTCGGTTGGAGTCCCATAGGTGAAAGAGTCCGAGAATGCTTATGAGTAAAAATATGAGGTTTGAGCGCAAAGTCATATCGAGACTAGAAGGGACTCGGTCCCTCTTTGAATAATTTCATGGGCACCAAATGGCATAAATGTTATAAATAGGGCATTCATGTTTGGTAAGCCTCTACCACTCAATACTTGTTAGCATTAAGAGGTTTTGTGTCACTAATAAATGGGTTGGTACCTAAGGCATATGGATCCATGAGTCATAGGAAAATGAAAATATGAAAATGGTTGAGAACCTATCCTATATGCTACTAATAGAAAATACTTGTTGAAGGCACGAACGAGCGATATGAAGTGCTAGAAATGGCAAAATCCTTGGACAAAACCAACTCCTTCCATTGCACTATTAGTCCACTAGGTAAAAATTAGCATAAACTATATAAAGTGGATAAAAATTTTCTACTAATAGTAAAAATGAATAATTTTACCATACCATTTGAGTTTTTACCCACATGGTGCATTTTTATACCATTTTTCCCATGATCTTCAAGTGCCGATTACGGGAGCTACGATCAACCTTGTGAGGTGACAACCGTGCGGACCAAGTAAGTGCCTCCTCTCTTTATTTCTAGTGGTTTAAATTTCCAATTTAGTGCTTAGTTTTTGAGTTTTATAGGGCTGTGTGAATTAGAGTTAATACGGAGATATAGTTTATCAAATTAAGCATATGTGGAGACATGTCATGGGAAAAACAAATCACACCCATGTATGTATTTCATTTATTATGCTTTACCTTTCAGTACAAGTCCGCAAATAAGTTTTTTAATGAATTTAACTCAAAAATGATTTTCCTTTGACATGATGGTGCTTGAGATGGAGAGAGGGGCATGATGGGTGGATGTAACAATGGAAAGAATCTTGAGGGTCCTAACTATCTCTAAAGATGTGGTCTTTATAAATTTTGGGCTCTCAAAGGGTTGAGGGCTCAAGTGAGGTTACTCCAAATTCTTGTAAACTATTGGGATACAAAGTAATAGGCCTTAAATCTAGATGGAAAACCATTGAGGATTGAAGTAGATGACATCTATTTTATGGCGGGGAGTTGTCTAAGTTAGGCTGAGGTGGGAATCCTCAGTGGGGTGGAATATGAACATAGAATATTACGGCTGCCACCTTGTTTTTGCGAGGCAGATAATTAGGGTCAGCTCCCATCGAGGGGTGATTGAGAACCTGAGATTAAATATTGTCGTTCTTGTTCTTACATGGATCCTACAGGTGACCTCATTGCACCATGCTTCAAGGCCACTCATGTTCCTCTGCTTGATGGAGTGTTTATGACCCACTTTTTATAACTGGTGTACCTCATTGCTGGCTAACATGAAGAGTTAGCCAATGGATTGCAAATAAGGGAGAAAAAGAAACTTTAGGTTTGCATCCATCTTGTGTAGCTTTTTATTTGAGCGGGTTCTAGTTTTGAGCCCTAGAGTATATATTACTCCACACAGACTGTGTGATCCAACCGTAGAGTGGACCGAGGTGGTGAGGCGGTTGGGAGGTGGTAGGTGCCAACCCCCTACAACGATGAATTCTTCTTCTATTGGAGATGACAACCATTGGCAATACATGTGAAGTTTTAAACCTATAGAGTAAATAATGCATATATATTCTTAAGCAAAACAAAATTTGATCAGTAAACCCTAGCATGAGTACACAGATATTTTATACAGGAAACCCTCAATCGGGGAAAACCTCTCTTATATTCATTATATCAATTTCACCATTCACCATACAATATATACAATTTTTTAGGTATTCCGGTAGATACCAAAAATCCTAATCCCATAATCAGAAGTTAATTTGAAAGCGCTAAAAATGGCAAAACAGCCAAAAACAAATTTTAGGCCTTCCCCAAACCTCGAGCCTTTCTGGCGGTCTTAGAATGTTATGTGTAATGGAACATACCTGGCCTCCATGGGACCTAGGCGCTGAATGCACACAACACAAAGAGTACTACTAGAGGGATCGTTAGATGCAGTTTTCATATTTGACGCGCCCACACAAACACATGAAAGAATATAACACATACCCAACATTCTCCCTTGTTGTTTTTCTTTGCATCCAGGGGTCCATAAGATTATATAGTCATCAATCCAGGGGGCAACGGCTGCCCATTTGTTTACTCTACACTAGGAGAAATTTTCTATGCTCATGGACTTTGTCAATGGAGTCACGCAACATTCTTCAAAGTGTCAACCTTTTCAGTAAACACCTTCTTTTCCTCAACCATGTCTCTCCACAAAGTGATACTAAACATAAATATGCTTTGTCTTCGTATGAAAGGTTGGGTTCTTTTCGGAGTGTGCACTCATTTGGTACAATCTAATCTCACTGCTTTTTTTACCAAGCCAATACTTGAACACAATCTCGTAACCATACTGCTTCCTTGCTTGCATGAGTGGCTGCCTTGTATTCAATTTTTGTAGTTGAGAGTGTCACTACATCCTGTCTTTTGTTCATTCAATTTATTGCTCCTCCAAATAAGTTTTAAGCACATACCCACTTGTATATCTTATGTGATCAAGATCTCCATTGATATGCATCAACAAATCCATGGCAATATTACCACTCACGTCCAATTATAGTCTTCCTTGGTATAATCCATATGTAGTACCACACAAATACCTAAAGACCCTCTTTGCCCTGGCGCCAGTCTCCTTCTGGTTTTGACATATACCTTCTCAAACTCCCCTTGCATGTGCAATGTCCAGGTCCTAGTATAGACCATTGCATACATCAAGCATAACTACAACATGGAATGGCAGAACATGGGACGTTTCCTCTTCTTCTTCTTGTGTCTTGGGACCTTGATCTGCAAATAACTTTACAACTAGAGAATTGGAACCTTGACTAGTTTACTTCAATGCATATTAAACCTACGCAATGTCGTCTCAACATATTTTCTCACGATTCAACCCGAGTTTCCTATTTACATGATCTCTTTTAATTTCCATTCGGAGATGAAGTTAGCGACACCGAGATCCTTCATGTCAATTTGGAGGATAGGCTGGGTGCACCTCCTTGATAACATCCATGTTATTTCCTACCAACAACATGTCATCAACATACAACTTACTACATAAGTAGTGATTACCAACCTACTTGGAATATACAGGTGAAGTCAACCACGCTTCTCACAAATCCCAATCCAAGGATGTATGTGTCCAAACTCTTCTCACAAATCCCAATCCAAGGATGTATGTGTCAAACTTTTGGTACCACATCCTAGGTGATTGCTTCAGACCATATAGTGACTTATTTAGCTTAAATACCAACTCTTTCTTTCCCTTCACTACAGAGCCTTCTGGCTGCTTCATGTAGAATTATTCTTCCATATCCCCATGTAGGAATGTTATCTTCACATCCATTTGTTACACTTCAAGATCAAAAGCAACAGTAATAGATAAAATAAATCTAATAGAAGTTAACTTAGCAACATGAGAAAAAATATCACCAAAGTCAATTCCCTCTACCTGGGAATAAACTTTTGCTACTAACCG
The DNA here is from genome assembly GCA_010110895.2 of Picea sitchensis. NCBI lineage: Eukaryota > Viridiplantae > Streptophyta > Pinopsida > Pinales > Pinaceae > Picea > Picea sitchensis. The sequence goes on along the minus strand of SNQJ01S0183580.1, from coordinate 2,371 downwards.
AGCTTTGAATTTCTCCACTTTTCCTTCAGCATTAAACTTCTTCTTAAACAACCATTTGCTACCAACATATTTTCTTCCAGCTGGAAATTCAACTATATCCCATGACTCATTCTTATCCAAGGCATATATTTCTTCAACCATGGCCTTCTTCCAGAGTTTACTATCCTCTTAATTCATTGCTTCCCTGACAGTTCTGGGATCATCATTAGTAATAGATAAAGAAAAATTGGAACGGAAATCAGGTGGACTATACCTTTCTGGTTACCTTCTTTCTTTTACTGATCTCCTCAATACTGGGATATGAGGTTCTTATTCTTATTCTACTTCATCTTCTTCAAATGATTCAGATTTTGCATCATCCAACACAAGCTCTATTTTCTCAGGTTCTTATGGCCTTGGTAGGAATTCTTGTTTGGAAACATCTTTTACCTCTCTGAAAATAACATCTCGACTGTAAACAATATTCTTGATATATGGGTTCCAAAGCTTATAACCTTTCACACCATCTTTATAACCAATAAAAATACACTTTTCAACCTTTTTATCCAGCTTACTCCTATTTTTCTTTGGAACATGTACATAAGCATCAAAACCAAACACTCTAAGATGTTGAAGAGAGGGTTTCTTTTCAGTCCATACCTCGTGTGGAGTTTTATTATCCAATGCTGATGAAGGTGATCAATTAACCAGGTAACATGCTGTACCCACTGCCTCTGCCCATAATTCCTATCCTAACTCGGCACCACTGAGCATGCTCCTTGGTTTTTCCATCAGTGTCCTGTTCATCCTTTCTGCAACTCCATTCTGCTGAGGATTGTATGGAGTAGTCTCCAACCTTGCTATACCACACTTATTACAGAATTCTTTGAATTCATTTCCACAGAATTCTCCACCATTATCTTTTCTCAATACCTTTATTTTCTTTTTTGTCTGATTTTTTACCAGGGCCTTAAACTCTTTAAATTTAACAAATACCTCAGAGTTATTTCTAAGAAAATAAATCCATGTGTTCCTTGAGAAATCATCTATGAATGAAACATAATACACATATTTACCTAGGGATGGAACAAGAACAGGTCCAAACACATCACTGTGTATCAACTCTAAGATCCCCTTTGCTCTTGTAACACCAGATGAGAATATTATTCGATTCTGTTTACCATATATGCAATGTTCACAAAAATAAAAATCCAGAGTGCAATTAGACATACCTTCAACCATACCTTTACTATGTAGTGTTTGAAGGTCCTTTTCTCCAAAATGTCCCAGTCTTTGATGCCACAACATGGTCTTCTTTTCAGGGGCAATATTGGTCTTTTCTCCTTCATTTCTCTGCTCAGGGACAACAAAAATGTTACACTGATTAGTATAAGTGCTTCCCAACAACTTGTATAGAGTTCCACACCAAACTCCCCTCATCAACACCATTGCTCCTCGTACCATCTTGCAAGTGCCCTTTCCCAATTCAATATCCACTCCTGCATCATCCAACTTGCTTACAAATATTAGGCTCTTGGCTAGTTTTGGAATGTGCAAAACCCCAGTGAGAGTTCTAATCCTTTCATATTTTAGCAACAAATTAACCCTTCCACGCCCCATGATTTTTGTTGTCGAGTCATCTCCTAGGAATACATCACCACCATCATATTTTTCATATTAAGAGAACCACTCCCTGTGAGGTGTCATATGGTATGCTGCACCTGATTCGATCAACCATACATCAAGGTCTACATGTGTACCTATAGATTCCACGTAAACATCACCTCCTTCTTCAGTGGAGGTTTTCGCCTCTTTGGAAGAGGTACTATCAAATACCTTTGGTTTTTCAACCTTCTAAGACTTGCAATCTTTCTTTATAATGCCCTGTTTTACCACACTTCCACCATTTCCTCAAAGATTTTTCTGGAGACTTAGATCTACCTGTAGATTTAGATCTCCCCCTCGAAGGCTTACCAGGATTTATGTCTTGTGTATGACCTCTTACAAATAAAGCATCTGTGCTATGACTATCCATGATTTTCCACCTCATCTCTTCAGATAACAAGGATGAAACTACATCCTCATACTTCAATGTAGATTGAGTGGTACTACCAATTGCTACAACAAGATTATCCCAAGAGTCCGGAAAATAACATAACAAAGTAATACACTTATCTTCTTATGCAATCGTAATATTAATAGAGACAAGTTGACTTACCAGAGTATTAAAGTCATTTAGATGCTCTGCCACAAAATCTCCATCTCCCATCCTAAGATGATACAACTTCTTTCGAAGAAACAACTTGTTTACCAGGGACTTTGATTGATACAAATTCCCTAACTTATTCCATATTTCCTTGGATGTATATTCTCCCAAGACATTCAACAACAC
>SNQJ01S0183579.1:4706-19010 GCA_010110895.2 Picea sitchensis | reverse complement strand
GTCCTTCTTTGCTTGTGGCTTGGACTGGTTTTCCTGATACTTTCCATCTTTGTTCTGTCCTTTCTTCGGTGGGTTGGGTCCGCCCTTTCCCGAATTTTGTTGTGAGGGGTTCCCAGGCCCGAATTGTTGCGTCTTTTGTTTGAGCTTCTGCTCGATTTTGACGACATATCAATAGGCCAAGCCCAAGGATGATATGTCGCTCTGAATCTTTGATACCCAACTTGGTGTGCAAGGTATGGAAGATATTTGTGAAATTTGGCACTGCCTGGTCTCTTTCTTGCCGCAGTGTGGTCCATTTGGTATACAGGTCGTCATAACTTCCAACAGGGTAGTATTGTTCCTTAATAACATCCCTAAAGGATTCCCAAGTGGCCATGACTGAAAATAATGAGGTTTCCTCTGTTTCCTTTTTCTCACAGAAAGTTTCCCACCAATATTTGACATGGGGAACGGCTTTGAAAAGCGCAAAAGTAATCTTTTTTTTATTCGAAAAGTTATGGGCAGAAAAATACTCTTCTAGTAGATTCAACCACTTGTCTACAACATCTGCATCTATCTGGCCTTCAAATATAGGAATATCAAAGTTTATTTGTACCTTGAAGGGGGCGGCGCCTCCATTCGAAGAAGATGCGTCGCCTGTTGGTAGCTGTCGAAGGATTTGCGTGAAACTATCCATCACCTCGTTCCTCTGTTGCGTGAGGGCTTCCTCAATCAACATTTTGAAAGGATCTCCTGTCCCATCATATTTATTTTTTCCTACCGTGGGAGGTCGTTTGGGTGTGCGAGAGCTTCTTTCCTCAAGAGAAACAAACTTGAGACCCAACTCTTTGTACTCCGACCTCGTTGGGGACATGCATTAAGACAACAAGGAGAAGAACGCTCTGATACCACTGATCCAGATTTTATGAGCATAACAAAATGAATACAGATTATTAATAGGTGCTTAACACAAAATAACAGAGATACAGTAAAACTGGTTTTCTATTCAATAACGAAATAAGCTGAAACTGTAAAATGCAGCGGAAACAAGCTTGCTGGAATGGTGGTGGCTTATCTCTGAGAAGAGATGTTACGGCAGCACGCATTCACAAGAATAAGGTTACAATGAGGCTATGAAGGCCTTTTTTACAATAAGAAAGAATTCCAAAAACCCCAGACATCCAAAAACCTAACCCTAGGAGATGAAGCACCAAAAGTCATGTGGGCCCCGTTTGGGTAAGTTAGTACATCAACTTCTCGGGGTCGTAACTTTTGCATACGATCTCCATTTTAGGAGTGTGATCGCCCGTTGGAAAGGTATTGTTGAGGAGATTCATTTTGGGGGCTCAATCATACCTTTGGCTATCATTGAGGAGATTGATCCGGAAAAACCTTCATTTAGGCCCTCAAAATGGCCCCGAAAGTTAAAACTGCTAAAAACAGTAAATTGCCAAAATTGTCAGAAAATTATTTTGACCTAGTTGGAAAAGGTGGGTGGCCACCGATATCCATATGGATCAATAAGTTTCAGGTGGGAGACAAAGTTTGGTTGCACTTGCAGAGAGAATGCCTTACAGGACCCCATCAGAAGTTTCACCCACTCCGTTATCGGCCGTACACCATCACCAAGGCTGTGGGGGATAATGCTTTCACACTCAACATTCCTCCTTTCCTTGGCCTGCACCCAGTGTTCAGCGTGGATCTCCTTCACCCTTATTTCCCACCATTATTGGACACCTCAAACGTTGCGGAACAACTGACACCAATAGAGATCAACCCCGAATGCATCCAACAGACATCCAATGATCATATTGTGGACACACAAATCAAGGGAACTTGATAGCAAATGATCCATCTTTATCGAGTCGTCAAAGCAGGGCAACTCTTGCACCAAGGCAAGTGGCTCATCCGGGGCCAAATTCAGCAAAAATTTCCTCATCTGATGGGGGAACTCAACGTAATGGACACCATTGCTTCCTAAGGAGGGAGGATTGATCCAGATGGATATCAATGGCCACCCACCTTTTCCAATTGGCTCAAAATAGTTTTATGGCAATTTTGGCAATTTACTATTTTTAGCAGTTTTCACTTCCAGGGCCATTTTGTGGGCCTAAATGAAGGTTTTTCGGGATCATCCCAACTCAATTATATCCAAAGGCATGATTGAGGCCCCAAAATGAATCTCCTCAACGATATCTTTCCAATGGGCTATCATATGTCTAAAACGGAGATCGTATGCAAAAGGTAAGACCCCAGGAAGTTAATGTACTAACTTACCTAAACGGGGCCCACATGACTTTTGGGTGCTTCATCTCCTTGGGTTAGGTTTTTTGATGTCTAGGGTTTTTGGAATTTCTGTTTATTGTAAAAGGCCTTCAGAGCCTCATTGTAATCATCTTCTTGCGAATGAGCGCAACCGTCACATCTCTTCTTAGAGATAAGCTGCCACTATTCCAACAAGCTTGTTTCCGTTGCATTTTACAGTTTCAGCTTATTTCATTATTGAATGGAAAAATAGTTTTACTGTATCTCTATTATTTTGTGTTAAGAATTTGTGAATACTCTGTACTTATTTCGTTCTGCTCATAAAATCTGGATCACTGTGAGAGGGAAGGCTTTGCGCTAGTTCCGCGATCTACCACATGGTGTTGCAGGAGACAACCAAATGACATACATGCAGAGATATGCTCATCTTGACATTCATTCTTCTTCAAAATTCTAGGTTCATGGTGGTCAGTTGCGGATAATTTCATTTGTTAGAGAGGAGGTTAGGTGGCCCTGTCTTATTATCTTGACACCGTCACGCATTATCTGTGATGGGAAATGCATTAATTGCTATTTGTTGCAATATGTAGATAGTTTAGTGTAGAGGCCCCGATTGATCAGGTGATCAGATATTTTCTGAGACAATTTTGTTTTGCGTTGGATCATTGTCACGTTGATTTAAATGGGACAAAATTCTTCCCATTCACGTCAGAATTATTTACATTATTTTTTGAGAGGTGTCATGCCACTCGACTAGTAATACCTTATTTTCCTACTAGTCCTACCTTTGATGTGTGTATGCATATGTGGGGGTAGTTTTTGCCCAAGAGGGGTCAACGCGAGTTTCCATGTACTCCGGTCGGTAGGGATGTATGTGATTTTTTGTCTAGAGAGGACAATCATATTCTCAATATTGTATAGTACCCATATGCGGGGATGGATTGGAGAGGATGTTCAAACATATTATTTACAGTAGTCGAGCCACCAGATGAAAGAGGTAATGTTATCATTATGTTTTGATAAATCTAGTTGCATATTTTTGTCTTATTTAATGCACATGTAATTTATTGTAACATTTTGTTTCAATTATCTTATTATTATTATATATTGTTTTGGAGATATTGGAACATATGTTGGGGATGAGCCTCTCCAATAAGATGAGGAGATGGAGGAGGTAGAGGACCAACTTGTAGTACATACACCTTATATTCCATGCAGGTCAGATAAAAGATTTTGGATAGAGGTGGTGGATCACCTATGTGGTGTCATGATTAGTCATAGAGTAGAACCCACACCGATTAGAGACACATTATGGGTATAGGATATTTATATGATACGGAGGAGTATTCCTTGTGACATAACATTGTTGATGTGTCATATTTTCGGTGTCTTCAACCTTGTCAATATATTGAAGGGTTCTACTCATGATCCCACTACATCTAGCTCAACATCATACCCATCCACATCCTCTACTACACCACATGGTCCTCCTCCTTCTGCTTTTCCTCTACATTATTCTGCACCATCCGCTGATCCTTGTGCTTCCCCTCCACATGTGTTTGAACCTAAATCCTCCTCCTCCTCCTCCTCCCATTCACATGTGTATACTCCATCCACGTCCGATCCTCCTCCCCCTCCTCCACATGTGTCTGCACCATCCACCTATCCTCCTAATTCTCCCCCACATGGGTCATCATCCACTGATACTCCTCCACTTATGTCACCATCCATTGATCCTTGTCCTTCTCCTCCACATGTGTCATCATCCACCAATCCTCCTCCTCCACATTTGTCACAAGATTTTGATACTTTGGACACTATATTAACATCATGTATTGACATTACACATGTTGATGATCTTGATAGTGTAATATCCATGTTTCCCCCAGTTTTTAATTATAACTATAACTGATCAAGAGACTATGGCAGATCAGATATGTGTGAATGTTTTATTTGATGAACCTTTTGTATGAAAGGACAATTTACGTATTTTTTGTTATTAATAGAAAATGGATAAATGTTGCATAATTGCTGAAAGGGGGTTTTGCAAAGATATACCATGGATGCTATGAGAGGGATGGTGAGGGGAGCCAAAAATGGTTGAGATGAAACACCCCACCAAACCAATACCTTACTGTAATTAATGGCCCAGATCCAGAACAATTCTCTGACCTAGGAATGAATTACCAGTCAGAGTGGTAGCTGGAAGAGTCCTCCTCAAGAGTTAATGAGGAGATGGGGCAGAGTACCCATCTACAAGACTTCCAGACCTGACCACGAGCTGTGGATTCAGACCCATGAAACCTTACTAAGGAAGGAAAGAAAGAGGTAATTTGTGGGCAAAAGCAGAATAGGAGCAAGTAGATATGTGAAGAGAGCAGAATCGAAAGACCAATCTCGAGAAGAGAAAGAGAATGGTTACAACTCTCTGGTTTGAGGAAGAAATGGGAAATAATCTCATTTTGAGTGCAAGGAGTTGTTGGCAGGGTTTTCATTACAAGTTGACAAATGAGGTTGATGAGTGATTGTGGAAGTACTCGTGCAAACCTCCTTGCTTGGTATAGAGAAAACTGGTGGTCAAGATCATGTGGGAGGAGGAGAGTAACCTTCGTCTGTCACTGATTAAGAAGAAAGATTCTCTCTCAGAGCATCGTGATCTAGCTCAGGGGTGGCCAATAGTAAATCGGTCAGGAGTGGTTGTGCCTTTGGTTGGGTGGAAACATGCATCCCTTTCAACAATCGCTTCACGGTTTCAAGATTCTAATAAGTATCTTCATACTATGTGTATTGAAATGAAAATGATGGTTGTATATATATATATATATATATATTTATTTATCTCTCTATGAATGAGTTATGTATTGAATGATTAAGGTAGAAATATGGATTATCTCTTTGTGAAATCATGCTTTTGAATGGTCGTCTGCTTTCCTCAATTTATCATTTAAAGAGTCGTGGGGCGTAAGCCTACAAGAGGATCGGGGTAGGAATTATTGGAATGTTTAAGTCCTACTAGTCTCTAAAATCTACCCTCATGAGAATTCCAAGTTCAAACCCTCTGGGAGGAGGGTGCCTCCTTCAGACTCTTCACTGTACGATTGAGGGCTCATGCCCATATCCCTAACCATTTACGGCTAAAGGAATTTGTGTGTAAGCCTGCACGATTTTTTCAAAGGACCCATGTGACCAAGGTCTGGGAACCCTATGCTAGGCCCGGAAGGAGCAGATCCTTTCTGACTTTGGAACCCCGAGAATTCGGGGCTCCAAAGTGTTTCGGCCTGACCATTTATAAATCATCCCCATAAAACTGGTGGTCACGGTTACCCACAAGGTTGACTGGCAGCCTGGAGGTTTCCCTAACCGTGGCAGACAGAGCTGCCTCACTGTTAAACATTGATCCATTTACCCATCATGAAGTAACACGAATCATCGATTCAAGGGTATTTAGGAGTCCCCTTGGTCATTGGATCTATGTTGAGGTAACTTTGGAAAAATCCCACTTTGGGATAAAGAGATGTTATAGAATCAAACTCCCTGAATGTCGAAGTTACTAAGTGAGGAGAGCCGTGGATCTGGAGAGTTTGTTAAGAACCCCTATTAATCATCCGATCATCTAGAGGAGGGACCCATGTATAGTACTTTAGTGAAGTCCTACTTCGAAAGAGTGGAGCGACCATAAATCCAAAATCCTGAAGGGTGGAGCTGGGAAGTAACGAGAACTGTAGTTCTAGGGATCCTTAAAGATATTCCCTAGCCATTGGATTTATACCAAGGTCAACCCGATGTTGACCACTCCATAAGAAAGGGGGGTGGTAAGCGAGTGGAGCCCCCGAACATAGAATTTGTAAAGTGATAAGAGTCCTAGATCTAAGGACATTTTGGGATCTCCCATGACCGTCAAATCTAGACTATGGTCTTCCCAATGTTGACCACTCCGAGAGCAAGGAGGAAATCACACCATGAATCCCTCGAACACCAAAGTTACGAAGTAATGGAGGTGGTAGATCCAGGGGTTACGTGGAGATGCCTTGACCATGAGATCAAATGAATTGAAAGGTGATCGGTCTGAGGTGACGTGGCATGCTGACATCACCTAGGGTGATGTGGACCCATGTTTGACGTGCCACGTGTCACTTGGATTTAGATGTTTCATAAATCCTACGTGCCCATTAAAACATGACACGTGTCACTCGTTGTAGGGGCCACATGTCCTCTTTGCCTTGCCATGTGTCATATTTGGCGATTACTTGTTTGGTCCATGTGGCAGGAGGAGTATTCGGGACCCACTTGTAATTGTCATCGCATCTAGTACGCCACCTCGTGTGAGAGTGGGCCCTTTGGGAGTTTGAGAGTTTGGGAGTTCGGGGGTTTGGGATGCAACGTCATGGGTAAGGTGAAAGGCCCGAAGGCCAGAGCCACGTGGAGAGATTGCTGGACTTTAGGACTCCGAAGGTTTGGAATATAGTGTCGAGGGTGAGTCGAAAGGCTTGAATGCCGGTGCCATATGAAAATATTTCAGGATCCTTCGGGAGTTCGAAAATTCGGGACTCCAGAGGACATGCGTGCAGAAAAGAAAAGGGATGTTCAATGCCAAAGCGCCGACCTCTAGCTTGTGTGTTAGATGAGGATTAAGTCTCACCGCTGGTTTGGACGGTGGATGGACTTTCCTTGCGGGAGGTAGGAACTTGGAAATGGTACGAATGAGATGGATCCACGTGGGTGCCATGTGGTCCTCAACCAATGAACGCCCAAAGGACTTTGGGAAGCCATAACTTATAAACCAGAGGTCCGATTAGAGCCTGGTAACAATTTTTAGAAAGATACGAGTGAGTAGAAGAGGATGAATCATCTAGGATAGATGATCCGAGATGATTTCAGTAAGCACATTTTTTTATGCCACATCCCTAGAAAGGGTACTTAGGGGTTGGGTGTGTTACAAATTGGTACCAGAGCATGGTTACAACACTTGGCCTGCTTGGGATCATGAATGAGTCACTTAAAAATATTATTTAGAGAAATTTTAGGGGATGACACCCTATCTTACCCCATTCCTAAGAGGCTTAGTTAAACCTCTACTGAAGAAAGGAATGGAACTTCCTACTGTTGTGTGTGTTTGAAAAATATGAACTGTGTGTTGTTCATAAACTAGTAGATCATTAACTAACATAAAATGTTTTATCAACGCTCAAGCAATCAGTGGACTGCAATAAAACTACAACATAAAGGATGGTGAAACACCATGAATTGGGAGAAATATCTCACAATAGAGAGGAAGAATCTGATGAAAGGAGGGTGGCGAAAACCCCTCCAGATTTGGCTGAAACTGTAAGAAGCCTCATGGAAGAATTACAGAGTTGTAAGGCTGACAATGAAAGGTTGATAAAAGATAAGGAAAAGAAAAATAAAATTAATGCAGTCCTACTGCAAATCTTATAGGATATACAAAGGTAGTTGCAACATGGACCAACATCTAGTCATGTGGACAGAAATCATATGAAGAAAACCCATATTCCACCAGAGATATGAAAGAATGGCCCTAAAAGTGGCCACACAAGGAGGAGCACCTCCAATAAATTACAACATGGAGCCAAGAGACACTCATCGGAAGAATCCTATGCTGAGGAAACTGACAACTCCAAGGAATCTTCTAGTAGCAAAACTAGTTCGCATTTTGAGAGGAAAAAAAAGAAGAGGAAACATTCCAAGAGTCATGACCCTTAAGATTTCAAGAGAACCAAACCAGCCACTTTCGATGGAGAAATTAATAAGGGGGAAGAGGTAGAAGTTTGGATGCTTGGCTTGAAGAAGTACTTCAGAGTCCATGACTTTTCTGAAAATCTAAAGGTTCAAATAACCATTTTTAACCTGAATGGAAAGGCCTCCATTTGGTGGGAGGACCTTCGAAATGTGAAAGGAATCCATGAGGAGGACTTGTCATGGAAACAATTTGAGAAAAACTTCAAGAAGAAGTACCTATCAGAGAAATACTTTAATGGGAAGACCAAGGTGTTACAGAAAAATCCCCCTGTGGACATGTGGATCTTCCCTCGGATTCTAGACCCCTAATACCGAGACAAAAAGATGCAAATGGACACAACATCCCTTTGAGATTTTCTTAACTAGCTGAAAAGAGAGAGAGGGAGAAAGGGTGTGATGCACCTATTTGATCTTGATCTCCAAACTCATTCGCACAACTTGATACCTCCAAACCATGGACAACAAAGAGACACAAGGAAACTCCTACTCTAGCATACTAGATTAAACAAATTCATCTATAGTAGACAAGCATATGTAAATATACATAAACTAGAAGGAAATAGGCCAAGCATATATTAATGAGAACATTAAAAAGACACTTTGTTGGCCCTTGACTAGGTTTTGAGGAAACGTTGGTTGTGTTTGATCATTTTTAGGACTTCGACAGGCTGGTCGAAGACGGAGCACCCAGGCAAAGCGGAGATCGTGGGATCTCGCCCATTTTGCGGGATTTTTGGTATTTTAGGGTTTATGTAATGGGTATGGGATGTTGGCCCATGGGTATTACCCATTTTTAGGCCCTTTTTGTAATGTATAAATAAGTAGCTAGGCGATGTAAGTAAAAGTCAGTTTTTGAGGTCATGGGCTTAGTGCATGACTAGAGCGTATCAAGACTTGCAGAGCTAAGTGCAAGTGATTGTAAGTGGCTCTGTGCAGACCGAATGTGAAAGTATTTGTGCCTGGATCTGAGTTTGAGGAAGGTGGATCTAGTTTGTTGTGCACATATCACCTATCTTGTGCAAAGCTGTCTTTGTGACTCTGTGCCTGTAAGAAGATTGGAGGAGACTAATAATAAAGAAGAAGAGTTGGTGGACGTAGCCCCACACTGGGGTGGACCACATATATCCTGTGTTATTGTGATTTGTGCAATATTGTTCATGATGTTTATGTATCTATTTTCTTAGTGCACTATTCTTGATGTGTGATAGGTAGATTCATTGATGTTTGGTGCTTGATATATGAATAAATGTTAGATCTTCTCTTATGCTATGTGCTAAATAATTAGATGTGTTTGATCTTGATTAATACTATGCTGATATGTAAGTAGGGTTAATCTGCGATGTGAATAGAATCATAACTTAATGCATTTTATTGGCTAAGTGCTCTACTAAGTGCTGTAATCACATATCTATGTCCTAGATAGGTTGTAGGCACTTGAGTCCTACAACCCCCCCTGCCTCTACCTCGGGTGAGACTTCATCTGCTTCACAAGTGTTGTTGAAAGAGCCGGTAGTTAGGGTTTTGTTGGTGCGTTGTTGAAGCGTTGAACACTATGTCTTCCCCTATGCCAACAAATGGTTCCATTGCTGGGACCTGAAACTATGATTGTTGGGAACTGAAGAAAAGAAAAAGATTTGTGCGTAGATCTGTTGTTGTAGTGCACAATATTCTACATGACTTGTGAAGCTCTGTGCTAAAAAGAGAAGTCTGATCTGAAGAAAAGATGTAAGATCTTAAAGCTTTGTGCTCTGGTAAAGGTAAGATAAGTGGAATTTTTTTCTTCGGAAATATGAATCTAGGTATGTTTGACAGATTTTGTCCTAGTCTAAAAACTAGGGCACAACTAGAAGAAAGAAAATTAGATCTGATTAAATTTGATAGAGATAGTGAAAGATATGTTATTCATATGCATAGAAAGAATTTTTGGACTAACAAGTGGATGCATGACCTTAGAAAGAATGTTTACAGATTGCAGGTCCATCACTGTGATCCTAGTGCGCAGTACAAAAAAGGTTGGGGCTCGTTTAAAAGAAAGAGAGGATTGACCTTATGTTATAACTGCAGAAGATCGAGAAATGTTGCTAAGGAATGCCCCAGTGTAGGTCCTACTTGTCTTTGTTGTAAAGCTATTGGTCATGAGGTTTTGGATGGACCTAGAATGATTTCTAAAGTTGAAAAGATGAACATGAGACAAGAAAACCATGAAGAAGGTCAAGAAACTAAGGATATGTTAGAAAACCAGAAAGAATCAGAATCTATGTTATTACAGCTGAAAGAAACACTGAATGATCACATAGACATCAGTCTACCAAAGATATTAAAATAATAGCAATTCATAGAAACAAGAATAGGAGACTTCGACATAGACTGTGTTTTGGATGAGGAAACACATGTGAATATTATGCCAGAAAGAAATTGGGAAAATTTGGGAAAGCCTGCTATAGTACCTTTATTAGGAGGGATATGATTGTTTAAAGGTAAGATGATAACCCTATGTGGAAGAGTTACTAATGTACCTATGATTGCTCATGGAACATCGACTGAAGAAGAGTTTGAATTCATTAGGTTTATTGAGAACAACACCCCTTTTGCACTTTTGTTAGGAAAGACCTAGATTAAGAAAGATCAGTCTCAAAGAAAAGCGGAGGAGGAAGCTACAGAACCAAAAAAGAAAGAATTAAGGGAATTCATGGCTAGGACAATAGAGAGACTAATAGAAGAACAAGAGAATAAGTCGAAGTGATAGAGGGCCAGAGCATTAGTTGTCGAAGTTTAAAGAACACAAGAAAGTTTGAAGAACCTATCCATGAAGGAAAGAAGTACATTCACCCAGGAAATAGTATTACCCTTGAAACTGTTGGAATACCCTCAACAGTATGAAGTTACTACGTTAAAGAAGAAAATAATAAGAATGGAAAGAGGAACCCAAAGACTCAGATCATAGGAAAGAAGGCTAGAAATCTCAGTAAGAAGAAAACAAAATTAGAAAAACTACAGGAAGCTACAGAGAAGACTTCGTAGAGGGCAGACTTGCAGAATTTGAACCTCATCGAAATAACAAATCAACGCAGAAAGGCACTTCACCATGACGAAGCTATATGATTGTTGGAGGCATCATGACCGTTAGAACGACGCTCCGGAACGACTAGAAACACAATTATTGCCGGAAAGACCTCCATTAGACCATTGAGACCGTGCCATAATGGATGGAATCGTATTCATTGAGGCATTCTTGTCTGTTGGAGGAATCCATTATGACATTGCTTATTTAACCCAATGGACGCTGCACTGGGACCACTTTTTTCCACTTGTGATTACTCGAGCTAACTGTGAACCTATTGTATCATGCTGTACTTGCTAGACCTCGCCATCTGTCTGATTGCCTCATCTGTTCGCCTACCCGAGTTATTTGATTACGAGTGTGCGTGTCGGGTGACCTTAGCGCATTAGAGAAATTTGTAGAAGAGATCTTGATCGAACTTATTACTGAGAAATTCATGTCTACATATATACATGCATCGTCGACGGGCATATTGCAAGCTTCCCCCTTGACTGGATGTCGATCTGTGCCATCCTGAACCGCAATGGAGAAAAGAAGCAAGCATCGCGATGATCTGGCGAACTCAAAGAAGATATCGCCAATCTTTCCCGAATACATCCCACCCTTGGCTGGCGTGGTTAGTCATGATAGCGTCCCGCGTGATTTCGAGTACATTCTCATTACTGCATACCTCCCGAAGGGGATACATGTAGTTGGACTGCAGTTGCGACTGATCCCAGCTCTCAAGATAAGTGATTTCAACCTCGGCGATAGGAAGAATTATGTCATGCTTGTTGTTGGGCTCTAAAGATGTCCTAAAATATAACCTATATGCATCATCCAAAGGTAGGCGCTGGCACAAGTGTCTTACTTGTCACCTATTTAGGTTCTTACCTTCCATTTTCAATACCCGTCCTCAAGAGATGCAACCCTTGCAAAGGGACAACAACTGTAACAAAATGAACAACAATTGTTCCGTTCAAATGAACAACAAAAGGAATGACAATTGTTCCGTTCAAATGAATAGCAAAAGGAACAACAATCGTGACAAGGGAACGACAATCGTTATATTGGGCCTAACTAATGTTGTATTAGTTGAGTTGTAGTACTTGCCCAACTATCTAATTTGTCAACCTGGGGTTCGTAAACTGACAAAGCACATGCAAAGTATATGCAAGATTGAAGCAAGAATAATGTAAATCTAATGTTTAAGCTACGACTGAAATAGAATCATTAATCTAACACACGACTAAAATAGATTCATTAATCTAACGCACGACTCAAATAGAATCATTAATCTCACACACAACTTGGAATTGAATTAATCTAGTTGCGTAAATGAAATTAATCTAGGAATGGAAAATTGCGTAAATGAAATTAATCTAGAAATGGAGAACCACATGAAGGGAGAGGAGATACAACAAGTGAAGAGTTGAATGGCATAACAACATATGAGAGCTCTCACTAATAAAGCAATCTTACATTCAATAATCAAATCAATCTTCATAACAGAATAATGAAAGAAAGAAAACCAAAACCATGAATCAAAGCTAAAAATCCCTTTCTCTTTCGAATCCTAATGACTACCATTAATGACTACTCTAATTCTAATTACATAATCTAACTCTTGAATCCTAATTCCTCTTCTACCTGAATCCTCATGAAGAGAGAGCACTCTCTTTTATACATGAGATCCTTGAAGATAAGATAACCATCTCATTATTACATATCCACTTTTCTCTCAACCTATTTCCCATTATTACAAAATATAATCCCTTCAAATCCTCACACATANCATGTCCTCATGCAATGTGGCATCAGTCATAGAAGTGAAAAGGAAAGGGAACTGGGTGAGGGATTTTTCCAAATTATTCATTGCTAGAAGTTGAGGAATTACATGATTAAAGTTTAGAAAATAACATACCTCCACTTACCCAAAATGTTGATGAACTATGCAATAGGAATATGGCTGATGTGGCTGCTAGAGCATGGAAGATGTCATTGATGCAGGATCATATGAAAGGTGACTGCTGCTGTAGCGGCGATGCTGTCTGCTGGATCAAAGAATGTGAAGTGGAGGAATCTGAACTGCTACTGAATGAATCATGGAAAAGAGAAAGTATGAAAGTGGAACCATGGTACTCTCGTATGGCTGAAGTCATGCTGTTGTAACTGCTGATAAAGTCATGAAAAAGTGTATAGTCTTCTCCCGCTGATAAACTTGATGGTACAATTCTAATCATGTGAATGAATGTGTCGATGTCGAGCATGAAAATAAGTCATTGGATTACTGACCAATGATGAATGTCGTTAACCAATGCAAGGAAACTCATCATTGATGTCAATGAGTGCCAAGGTACCTGAGTACATCTTGCGAAGTGCGAATGAATGAGCTGATGTCAAGCCACTTGCAAGATCTGGCGATCAAGGGACATTGATGTATTCCCAGGACTGTCAGCGAGAGAACTTTCCGTTAAGGCATGCAAGCTTCTAGGTACTCAAAATGGAATCTAGTCTATATCCCAGATAAGGTGTTGAGTTCGATGGGGCAAGACTTGTTGAAAGGTGGGCCTTAAGGAATCCCACATCAGTCAATGTGAGTTCAGATAAAAAGAGTGATAGGACTATAAATGAAAATATCTCAGTAGTAACAATATTTATGGCAAGGCAATGTAGTCATGGAAAGGGAGCTGGATAGTTTTATTGACAAGGAAAACTGAACTGAAAAAGATAAAGAGATGTGTGTGGCTCAGAAAGATAGGCGTGTGCGAAGTCATGAAGGATCATTCAATGGAATATGGGCTTCAACACAGGGATGACCAATCTACTTTGAAGGAGAAATGGAGGAAGACATTCATGACACAAATGGGTTTATGTGTGACTGCAAACGCCATGATGTGTAAGATGAGAATCAGTTCTGTCAAGCAGTCAAGAAAACATGTCTTTTTTTCAAAAGTTTTTTTGATTTTTGAAAATCGCTTCAGCAACAAGATGAGATCGATCGCGCACTTGAAAAAAAACTTAGTACAAATCCTACATAAAAATTGTGAGAGCTTCAAAAAATATGAAATGCAGGGATAAGTACGAATGTGATCAAATTTGGAAACAAGGTTCATTTTACCTGTTTCTCTTTGCGTGCAAGTTCCGTCGTTAATCGTTGTTGAAGTGAGCCAAGTTAGCATAAATGAAAAAAATATGACTCATATTTAAGTTTTCAAGAATTAATTGAAATCCATTTGCTAAGGCTTTTTTCTTTTTGTTTT
>SNQJ01S0183578.1:15870-26958 GCA_010110895.2 Picea sitchensis | reverse complement strand
AATTTAGGCCTTTTGAGCAAGTTGCATGGGGTGAGGAAAATATTTGTATAATATATGCCCCCTATTGTGTGAGGTCATAGGAGTATCTGCGATGGATGAAATACATTATAATTCCCAGAAGTGGAGTAATGGAGACCCAGTTGGATGAACTGCTTGCTCATAAGAATATTACAATCCATAATGACTTTGTACACATGTATGCCAATTTGAGTTACATTGCAGATCCATGTGGAAATATACCAAACAATTGTTCATGGCCATGAATAGGAAACACAAAGGTAGATACATGCCATAGGCTGTCATAGTCATGAACAAGGCCTAGTGAAAATCATTCTAAAAATCCATCTAAAGATATCTATATACAATGGAGTACAATCTGATCTCCCACAATCACTGAATTCATATAGGTTCTGGTCCAATGAAATGATAGCAACAACTTAGGAAATTTGTGAATATAAACTGATGTCTTCAAGTCTTCTACATGATCAACCAAATTTTCAAGTCTACATTATGTGAATAAAGTAGTTGAGGTCGAACACAATGCGACTTTGTTTGATTACCTGTCAATAAGGTATACCATTAACGAATGCGAGACAACCTACTGATAATGAAAGTAGGTATCAAGGCACCAAGTACACTCTACAAGTGTGAATAAAGGATTTGAGGTCGAACACTTGAATAATCCATTGATGTATTCCCAACTGTCAATGGTGAGAGAACATGCCACTAATGAATGCAAGCCTCTAGGTACTCATAGGACTCTAGGTATTGTTTCCATAATAGATGGGCTAATGTCAATGGAAGGAGAGCCAACTGAAAGGAGAGAATTAAGGAATCTCTCATCGGTCAACATGAGATACAAATAAGTAGCTTGATTATTTGGAGGAACTCGGAAGAAGAACATGTTCACGAACCAATGACCATGTGTGTCTTTTGCATGCATGAGATGCAAGCAGTGAACGAAAAAGACCCTGTGAATATAAAAAAATAAGGAAAACTAATGACAAAGGAGAGGAAACCACCAATAAGGCTAATGGAATCTAAGGAACTACATGAACCCTAATGTGTGAATACATTTATTTTCGTTGAACACAAGGGAAACCCCCAATCACTGACCAATGAGGAGATGTTGATTGTTGGGTTCAAGGTTACCTACCCATAATTAAAGTAGGACCAGCATTGATCCAAGTGGATATCAATGGCCACCCACCTTTTCCAACTGGCTCAAAATAGTTTTCTGGAAATTTTGGTAATTTACTATTTTTAGCAGTTTTTAACTTTCAGCCATTTTGAGGGCCTAAATGAAGTTTTTTTGGGACCGATATTCTAAATGATAGATAAAGGCTCTAATTGAGCCCCCTAAATGAATCTCATTGACGATACCTTTCCAACAAACTATCATGCACCCCAAATGGAGATTGTATGCCAAAGATACGCCCCCGGGAAGTTGATACACCAAACTACCCAAAAACGGTGTCCACAAAACTGTTGGATTTTCATCTTCCGGGGTTAGGGTTTTGGATTTTATTTATGATAAAAAGGCCTTTGGAGCCTCATTTTAAAATCATCTTCTTACGGATACGAGTATCCGTCACATCTCTTTTTAGAGATAAGCTGACACCATTCTAGCGAGTCTTTCACTCTTTATTTTACAGTCTTTGTACATTTTCACTCATTAATATAAAATTGTGTATTGTTGTGTCTCTGTGTTTATGGTTGCATCTCTGATACATTTCTGTTATATTATTGAATATCTTATATATCTCTGTATATTTCTTTATTATATCTTCACTCTCATTTCGTGCCAAAAATAATCTGGATCAGTGGTATCAGAGCAGGCTACTCTTGATCGTTTTTCAGTGCATGTCCTCGGTGAGGTATGAGTATAGCAAGTTGGGCCTCGAGCTTGTCTCTCTTGAGGAAAATCTCTCTTGCACGCCCAAGAAACCCTCCATGGTGGAAGAAAATAAAAACAATGGAGCAAACTATTCTATCAATCTGTTGCTTGAGAAAGCTCTCACGCGACAGAGGGACGAAATGATGGAGAATTTTTACCACATCCTTCAATGCCTACCGATAAAAATAGGCACGTTTTCATCAAGAAACCACTTTGGAATAACCTCTCCTTTCAAGGTACAAGTTAATTTTGATAATTCTGTATTTGAAGGACAGATAGACGTTGAAGCCCTAGACAAATGGTTAAATCTGCTAGAAGGTTATTTCGTTGTTCACAATTTTTTCGACAGAGAAAAGATCACCTTCGCACTCCTTAAAGCTATCCCTCATGTAAAACATTGGTGGGAAACTTACTGGGAGAAAATTTCCACAGAGGAGTCTGGAATATATGGGGTCAAGCCCACTTGGGATTTTTTTGTGGATGCGGTAAAGGAACAATATTACCTTGTTGGCAACTATGAGGACCAGTACATGAGATGGACCACACTGCGGCAAGAGAGGGGCCAAGTAGTTTTGTATTTCCCTAATACCTTCCATACCTTGCGCACCAAGCTAGGTATCAAAGACTCTGAATGACATTTGGTTCTGAAATATCGTGGGGCTCTACATAGATACATCCAAACTGAAATGGATTTTCTGGACATCTCATCACTCGGTGCTTCTTATTGATATGTTGTTAAAATTGAGCAGAAATTTAAGCACCAGAAAAAACGGGAGTTCGGGATTGCAAATCCGCAAAAAGCAAAGTATGATAAAGACATACCTAACAAACAGTCTCCTGAAAACCATTCCAAGCCACAGGAAAATAAGGGTCACGGGAAGACGAAGAACACCCGAAAATGGTGCGATTTCCACAAAAGCCCCTGACACAACACCGATGAATGTAACTCAAAACATTCATTGGTGCATGAGATCAAAGATAAGGAGTCGAACCCTGATTCATAATCCATTTATGAAAATACTGGTAAAAGACAGATCATCAACGCATACCCCACTGCTATTGTCGTGACCGCAACAATTCAACCAGAAGAACCAACAGATTCTAAAGAGGGGGAGCACCTTTTTCATTCACAAATGTGGGTGAAGGGGACCCCAATTCATTTTATTGTTGATAGCGGAAGCCAGAAGAACCTAATATCAACAAAGGTTGTCAAACAGTTGGGATTGTCGACAACAACACACCCGCATCCATAAAACATCGGGTGGCTTTGTCAGGGATGAGATCTTCGTGTCAGCCAACAGTGTCTATTATCATACAGAATCCATCCCTTTAAGGATGAGGTATTGTGTGATGTTTCCCCACTGGTTTTCTGTGATGTTTTCTTGGGCCAACCATATATGTGGAAGCGCCATGTTGTTTATGTCTATCAACCGTGCAGTGTCAGTGTTTCTCTTGGGGGTCATCTCTACAAAATACCAGAGGTAGTTCCGACTATTGTTCCACCTAAAAAGTGTCGCAAGGTAGTATCTCATACTACAAAACTTAGCTTCTTCACAATCTATTCAAAAGGTGAACAGAAGGATATTGCAACCACTACAGCCTCGGCCTAAGCACCTTCTATCCAACAGAAACAAGTCGACAAGATTGCAGCAAAGTGTAAAGATTCATTCTTCACACAATAACCTTATGTATCCAGATTGGTTAAAAACTTCCAACCCTTCTAGCCACATGTTCGGGACAACCTTCAACAAGCTAAGCAGCGCAACTTCTCCAACAAGGAAAGCAACTCATCAAAATGTAAATTCAACAAATGCTTTCCCCTCTCCCCCGGGCACTCAATGCAATGGATACCATTGTTTCCTAAGGAGGGAGGATTTATATAGGTGGATATCAGTGGCTACCCACCTTTTCCAACTGGCTCAAAACAATTTTCTGGAAATTTTGGTAATTTACTAATTTTAGCAGTTTTTAACTTTCGGGGCCATTTTGAGGGCCTAAATGAATGATTTTTGGGATCGATCTTCTAAATGATAGTCGAAGGCTCTCATTGATCCCCCTAAATGAATATCCTTGACGATACCTTTCCAACGAGCTATCGTGTGCCCCAAACGAAGATTGTATGCCAAAGTTACGCCCCCGGGAAGTTGATACACCAAACTACCCAAAAACGGGGTCCACAAAACTGTTGGCTTTTCATCTTCCGAAGTTAGGGTTTTGGATTTTCTTTATGACAAAAAGGCCTTTGGAGCCTCATTGTAAAATCATCTTATTACGGATGCGAGTATCTATCACATCTCTTCTCATAGATAAGTTTCCACCATTCTAGCAAGTCTTTCACTCTGTATTTTACAGTCTTTGTTAGGGTCCTAACCCACACATAGGTAGAAAAATATATTCAGATGTAATAAAGGTAAATATTAATAAGGCCTTGAAATAAAATAGAATAAGTCAAATGTAAGAATACCTAATAGAAGATTTCGCTTCTAGAAGGATCTTCCTCTAGATGCTTCTTTTGATAGACATATTTAGTATAAATAGGAGTCGAGGGTATGAGAACCCTAGATTGGATATTATTGTAATAGAGCTCTGCTCAACTGGAGGTTGCCCCCTCGAAGATGCCCATGGACATTGCTTTCAGAATCAGAGTGTTATTTATGTTGTTATTCTTATATCATTCCAGTGCTATTGTGGTGATTGTTCTGGTTATATTGTTGTTATTCTACCATTTCTAGCATTTTATTTATGTTATGCATACTTTTTATATCTAGTATATTACAAGTGGTATCAGATCACTTTCCTTGGCAGAAAGTGTGGGTTAATTTTTTTTTCAGGGTAGAGACATATTCCGGCGTATTTAAGCCACAAAGATCTATCATTACATGAATAAACCCACGGTTGAGGGATTCATACACGTAGGAAATACAAGTGGTACTTAAGTGCACATTTGTTGGCCACCCTTGTAACCCCTATTGGTACCCCTTCGAGTGGTAGCGCATCAGACAAAACCTGTGTACAGATCGGCCTAGATTAGCTAAAGCCCTCTTTAGATAAATTGATCTATCCCCTAACTACTATAGTGCCACCGAGAACAACACTCGAGAAGATACTCTCTAGTATTTGGGTAGTCGGGTAGTACGGCTAAGGGTACGGTCTATCCTCCTTAGTTAGTGCCCTGAGATATCAGAGAGCTATAGCACAAGGAAAACCCTTGTCTGTAGAACCCTTGAATACCTAATCCTTGGGTACAAAAACATAAACAAATTAAAACAGATAAGATCTATTGCCGCACAACTATGTTCAGGTTGCCAAATCACTACACATTTCTTCCTGGTTAATAATTTGGTAATTTCATCAATGCAATATTCTTCAGACCGGAGTATAACTCTGCAGGTGTAATTTTTTTTTCATTGGATTTGAGACATATTCCATTATTTGAGACCTATTCCATTATTTCATTGGATTTTTTTTTTTTTCTGGAAATTTTTTTCACCGTTATTAGAGACCTATTCCATTATTCCATTATTTCATTGGATTTTTTTTTCTGGAAATTTTTTCACCGTTATTTGAGACCTATTCCATTGGATTCATCTCTTCTCCCTTATCACATTCATACATATCATTTTTCAGCAAAAAATTGTGACCCCACCCGCCCCTTTTTGGTTCCCTCATCCTCATGGCCCATACCCGTAGCTAAGACTTGGAAGCTCGCTTCAATACCTTGCAATCTAGTCTCACTGAGACCCAACAAGAAGTGAAACAACTCAGTGCCAATGTTGTCACCATCAATACAACCATGCAGTCCTCAATGGAATAAATCAAACAAGACCCAACCACCCAGCTTGAATCTGCCTTTTCGTCACTCTTCACCAAGCTTCATATCCCTATAGAAAACCCTTCCTCTAACTCACCTCCCCATACTGAAGGTGAACATTCCTCTCATTCCCATAACTTTCAGCACCATCACTTTCAATGTGACCTACGCCTTCCGTGGGTGGATGTGACCAAATTTGATGGTTTAGACCCCACTGGTTGGGTAACCCAAATGGAACATTATTTCTCTTTATACGACATTAAAGATGACTTGTCCAAACTCTGGTATAGTGTTCTCCATCTAGATCAAGAACATTGGCAATGGTGGCAATGGAGAAAAACTTCCCATCCAGGGTATATTGCTTGGACACACTTTGTGGCGGAGCTTTATGAACACTTTGACACTTACACCAACCATTTGGCCCATTTGACAAAGTTGAAACAATCAGGAACAGTGGAAGACTTTATATCTACCTTTGAGCATCTGGCTTTTCAGATAGAGGGCATGTTTGATGCCTTTTTCCGAGAGTCTTTTATTAGTGGCCTCAAGGACAAGATTCGAGCCCATGTCCTCATGGCTCGGCCTCAGATTTGGGTGGAGGCTACTAAAAGAGATAAAGAAGCACAACAGGTTGTATCTTCTCAAAACCGAAAACCCTCCTTTATCCTTTTCCCTAAACCAGTAAATCCCACTACTCCATCTGCTCCACTAAAGATCCAAAAATTGACCAGGGCTAAAATGGTTGAACACCAACTCAAAGGCCTTTGTTATAATTGTGATGACAAATATTTCCTGGGCCACAAGTGTAANCTTTTCCCTAAACCAGTAAATCCCACTACTCCATCTGCTCCACTAAAGATCCAAAAATTGACCAGGGCTAAAATGGTTGAACACCAACTCAAAGGCCTTTGTTATAATTGTGATGACAAATATTTCCTGGGCCACAAGTGTAAGGAACAAAAGATTTTTATGGCCATCTCCGAGGATATTTTGGAAGAGGATGTTGAAACTCCCCTTGTGTCTGAGTCACGTGAAACCACTGACATAACCCCTCCCTCAAACCCTCCCGAAGTAGAAATGGTCATTTCCATCAATGCTCTCACTGGTTTCTTCGCTCCCCAAACCCTCAAGCTAATCGGTTACATCAAGCATCGGAAGGTCATGATTCTGGTTGATAGTGGAAGCACCCATAATTTTATTCATCGTCGCATTGCCCAAGAAACTCATTGCTACATTCATGCCGTCAATAATTGCCAAATCATGATTTCCAATGGTGGTTCCATGAAATGTGGAGGGTGTTGTGAAAATGTGTGTCTCCAAATTGGTGACTACCACCTGAAATATCATATGTTTTCTATCGACATGGGCAGTTGTGACATTATGTTGGGTGCAGACTGGCTAAGGACTTTGGGTCCCATTCTCATGGATTTTAAGGAATTAACCATGCAATTCAACCAGGAGTACCACCAATATAAATTCCAAGGCATCACCTGAGATCATTAGTTCCCATCGCATGAAAAAGCTACTCAAAAAAGGTCATTCTGGTGTTATTTCCCAACTCCATGCCATACAAGCAACAGAGACACCCTCGGTGCCGCAAGACCTCCAACCCATCCTTTCTAAACATCAAGTGGTCTTTTCCACTCCCCAAGGACTCCCTCATTCCTATGGTGTTCATGATCATTCCATTCCCCTTGTACCCGAAATCCTTCCTCCCAATATCCATCTGTATCGTCACCCCTTTTCCCAAAAAAATAAAATTGAGAAAATGGTCCAGAAACTCCTTAATGCTGGTGTTATCCTCCCTAGTACGAGCCCCTACTCTTCTCCTGTGGTCATGGTCCTGAATAAATAATTTTCTTGGAAAATGTGTCCTGGCTTCCATGCCCTCAACAAACTTACCATTAAAGACAAATTTCCCATTCCTGTCATTGATGACCTCCTAGATGAATTGAGTGGCGCCCAATTCTTTACTAAACTTGATCTTCGTTCAATCTACCACCAGATACATATGAAAGAGGCAGACATTCCCAAGACTACCTTTAGAACTCATGAGGGCCACTATGAGTTTTTGGTCATGCTCTTTGGCTTATGTAATGCCCCATCCACCTTCCAAATCCTCATGAATCATGTATTCCGTCCTTTTCTCCATCATTTTGTCTTAGTTTTCTTTGATGATATCCTCATCTATAGAAAAAACTGGACAAACCATCTTGTTGATGCGGATCAAGTTCTCCATCTACTCTCTCAGCACCAACTTTTCCTGAAACAGTCTAAATGTGCTTTTGGCACATCAGAAGCAGAATACTTGGGTCATCTAGTTGTCAAGGATGGCATCAAGGTGGATACTAAAAATATTGAAGCTATGCAAGATTGGACTCACCCAAAGACAGTTAAAATCTTGCGTGTATTTCTAGGCTTAACAGGGTATTATCACAAGTTTGTTAAGAATTATGGAAAGATTGCATCACCTCTCACTGCTCTCCTAAAAAATAACTCTTTCACTTGGACTCCAGCCACTGCTCAAGCTTTTCAAACCTTGAATATGTCCATGTGAACCACTCTGGTCCTGGCCCTTCTTGATTTCACAAAGACCTTTGTGTTAGAATGTGATGCCTCAGGGAAAGGAATTGGTGTTGTCATTATGCAAAAGGGTCGACCTTTGGCCTTTACCAGCAAGCAACTATCTGAAAGAAATCTGGGAAAATCAATCTATGAAAAGGAAATGTTGGCTATTATGCATGTCGTTGATCTGTGACACTCTTATCTATTGGGACAACGTTTCCAAATTAATACATACCATCAAAGCCTCAAGTATTTTCTGGAACAACGAATTTCCTCCCTAGAGCAACAAAAATGGGTGACTAAGCTCTTTGGATATGATTATGAGATCATTTACAAAAAAGGCAAAGACAATGTGGTTGAGGATGCACTTTCCCGAAAATATGAATATGAAGGATCCATTTTTTCTCTTTCTTTCATTGTACCAAATTGGCTCCAAGTCGTTCACCAGGAATGGATACAAGATCCCAAAAGTTCGCATCTGACCCAAAAATTACAGTCCAATGCTCCAGCTTCCCCAGGGTACTCTTGGCTCCATGATGAGCTTTGATACAAAGGCCGTTTGTATTTAAGTAAACAATCAAAGTTTAAATCCACGATACTTCCTTAGCTTCATGCTACACCCACAGCAGGGCTCTCTGGGTTCACCAAAACCTATGACAGGGTCAAAAGTTCTTTTTTCTGGGATGGTATGAAACAAGACATTCATAATTTTGTCGTTGAATGTGATGTGTGTCAACGCAACAAGGGAGAAACAATCAAATCTATGGGAACACTACAACTGCTTCCAATTCCACCTGCTATTTGGAAGGATATCTCTATGGATTTTATTACCGACTTACCCAAATCGGGAAATAAATCGGTCATCATGGTGATTGTTGATCTCCTTTCCAAGTATGCTCATTTCTGCGCTCTTCAACACCTGTTTACAGTATCCACGGTGGCTCAAATTTTCATGGATCAGGTCTTCAAGCATCATGGCATGCCACACTCTATTGTTTCTGATCGCGACCCAACTTTCACAAGCAATTTTTGGCAAGAACTGTTTGTTGATTAACGTTGGTTGTCATTGATGTCAACCCTTGAAGAAAGCCCCGTAGCACAAAGGTTTGGGTAATGGACCCAATATTGTTTGATGTAAATATGACTCATTATTGTTTTTTCATGGTTAATAAGAAGTAAATATAGATGAACTCCAAAGTGGTTCCCTTATGGTGAAAGCCCTCATGGGAAGACGCTTTGCGGAGTAAGAGAACCCATGATTAATTGTGGAATAATGAGAAGAAGGAAAATGAATTTGTCAGGGAAATTATCCTATATGGATAGTGCTTGTCATGACATTTCTGGTGGTATGTGGAATGTAACATAACTCCTCACGGTTAGAGAGTTATGGCCATGAGAAGTTGGAGACCCCAGGTTTGGGTAATGGACCCATGTTTGTTTGATGGGTAATGGTATGAGTTATGATATATTTTCAGATAATACTATTCTATATGGATATTAAATGGTATGTCATTTCTGGTGGTATGTGGAACACCACATAAATCCTAATGGTTTGAGAGTTATGGCCTTACGAAGTTGGAGGACCCTCATATGTCATCTAGAATCCCCAAAAGATCAAAGTAGTCAAAGTGGTTTAAGAGATTTTTAAAGGATAAATAATAAAGTGAAGTGATAAGTGTATTATAATTCAAATTGAATACAAAATAAATTATTTCAATAATAATTTTAATGGAGAAATTAGAAGTGGGTTAACCATAAAATAAGGAAAGTCGGCCAAGTGACCTAGAAGATGTTTTTAAGGAAGATACTTGGAGAGTATAAATAAGAGGCAAGGCTCTCTCATTTAACACACACTTGAGAATATTGAATATCTATAGGTGTCTGAGGTAACCAAGGATATATAAGTTGGAATTTTGAGTGAAGGTGAAGAAAAGAAGGCCGAAATGTAAGGAAGGATAAATTCTTTTGATGATGCTTTCTAAAGTATGTTATTTACAGGTCATCTCACCATTTTTGCAATAAAGTTTTTTATAGAATGATTTAGACCGTGAAATTTCTATTCCATAGATGAAACATATCTAAGTATATGTGGTAAAAAATCCATCTTGTGGTTCGTTGTATTTTTGGAGTTACACTCCGTGGAAAATAGGGTTTGTGGTTAGTCCTCAAACTAGTCAAAAATAGGTGTTTTGGGTAAAAACATCATCACTTATTCATAACAGATCCAAATTCAGTAAGACAAAATTTGTTGGTTAGATTATAGTCTTTAGTATGTTTTTTAACATTTTAAGATCGATTCAACAAATATTTTGTGCGGGGAATGGTCTACAAGGTCGCTCTCTAGAATAATCCAAAATTCAACAAGGTATGCCATTTTTTCTATAACTCCTTTTCTGAGAGGTTCCAAGTAGTGAAACCTGGAGGAATTGGATAAAAAACATTGAAGAACATTGTGTATCAGTTTCATATCTTTATTCATTATAGGTACAAAGTTATGATTATTCCAAGTTAGGGTTGTTGACTAATCCAAAACTAGTCATGTGAGACTAAAGAAAAGTTTGATAAAAATGCTAGTCTCTTGTTGTTTAAAGTTAAGTTTTGTAGGTATGTGATCATATACACCAGGTCAGTATAGATTTACAAATCATATTTGGATGATGAAATTGATGAGTGCTTTTGGTTGAGGTACAAGTTGGGTACATGGTTGAGACAAGTAGTTGATGAGTTGGCACATACATGAGGTGTATAGTTGATGATGTTGGTACATATTGATGAGTCATAGTTGATGAGTACTTGACACATGATTGGTACATAC
>SNQJ01S0183578.1:0-15860 GCA_010110895.2 Picea sitchensis | reverse complement strand
ACTTCATTGTTTTTTTTGTCTAGTCCCCTTGATTGAGATGCCAATAATTCTTAACATGGGAATTCCTTGTTTTCTTAGTCCCATTATATCATTCAAACAATGGTTATCGTTTTTATTAAAATGTAGTACACTATAGAAAGTGGTATCTATAAAATACATAGGATGGAAAATGGAAAAAAATTAGCATAACTGGTGACAAGATATTTGGAGGAATGGAACCTAATGAAATGGAAATTATGAAAATTTGGAGGCTTAGAGATTATGAGATTGTACTACACTCAAATTGAAAGGACCATTTGGAGCTAGAGAGATAGTGAGATTGAAATGAATTGTTTGGAGGCCCAGACATCATGAGATTGCAGTACACCCGAGTTGAATTGATAGTTTGAGGTGGAAATATGTGAGATTTCAGTGCACCCTTTTGATTGTTGGATCATATCAGATTATGATTAGGGTTAGATTCTATATTTTCTGGGAAGGGGTGGAGATTTGGGAGGTTTTATTATGCCTGGTTCCATTGGGTGTAACCTATTGTTGTTCCCTATGCTCTCTATTTCCCTCGTCGGAACTCTCACATGCACTTGCATCCCTTATCTCTGCAATCTCAGTCACCACCTGTAGTTAGACATGGTGGCAAGATCCTCACTTTCTTCATCCTCTGTAGCTACACTATATTTTCCCAATGAGAGAAACACGAGCACGATTTGTGCAAAATGGGCACAAATCACGCTCGAGCCCTTTAAATAATTTTATCAGTAAGAACATGCATGCATTCTTAGAACCACACACGTGTTCTTAAGAATGTGCATGCGTTCTTAGGATCGTGCACACATTCTTAATATTGCGCACACATTCTTAAGAATGTGCATGCGTTCCTACCACTAAACATATGTGGCAATCGATGTGGAGGTTTGGCCACATCTAAACCTATGGGTATATGGGTATAGGAATGTGTGCATGTTCCTAAGAACGCGCACACATTCCTACGAGTGGTAATTCTTACTCATTCCCTTCCCACTTTTCCGGCCACGAACTTCTTGCACTCAGCCTTATGCTATCTAGGAATTTACTATCTTATATTACAGTTCAAACATTTAGAATCTTATCAGACATCCTACACTTTAAACTGCTAAAAGTCAGGTTTCCCCTCAAGGGCAGGCTCTATTTTTTTGGTATTTTAAGTGCTAGAAGCCCATAAAATTGTTATAGTCTTTGTGAGGCTCATGGTTTTGTACACATCTTGTAAACTCTGTTCATATTAATATAGATGTTGATTTAAATATATATATAAATTGTAATAAACTTATGTTATCTTAATATTTAGATAAAAAGTTCTCTTTGACTTATTTAGTTACTTTGATAAAAAAATAATAATAAAAAAACATAAATAATATAAATAATTATAAAATTTAAATTTAAATTTTTTTAATTTTAATATAGATTTTCATAAACATATTTAAATATATATATTTTTGAAAAAAAAAATAAAGTAAAAAAAATCACTTTAAAAATAATTAAATCATTTTAATTATTTAATAATAATAATAATTAAGAGACAATACAATAAGTAAATGGATCTAACAATTTGGCATTTCCAAATAATAACGTCCCTTTTACAAGAAGATAAGAAGTTATATATGTATCTCATCTTATAATAATTCTCTTACACATATATATATAATTAAAAAACTAATAACAATAATATTCAAAATGTTATATATGTATGGAAGTTTTTAATAAAAGAAAAGAAAATTTATTTTTTAAAACTCTAATTAATTAGTATACATGAACCATGTGTTTGTACCCAACCAATATGGTATATAGAGGGATGGGGTGTTGTGGGAAGATATATATGTTGCACAAAGTTGTGGGAGATGAGGGTTTTTTGGTTGGCATTGTCAAGTATAATAATGGTTAATTAGTCTTTAATCTTGTAATTTTGAATGAAAAGGAAGTTATGAGATGGAATGGTTCCATCTTAGGTTAGGAGAAGGAGAGATCGACTTATAGTGCTAGGGTTTGGTAAGGTAACGATTTCTAGAGATGATGTAGGTGAGGGATCTATGAGGGTAAGGTAAAGTAATATATAATGCTTTGGATGCATCTTGATGTTTTAAGGAATGATAATCTACTATAGAGTGTGAGTAAATTTGATGGAAGTAACACTATTGGTTTTGACTAAAGGGTGAAGGGCCAAAAAATTTAGGGCTTTGAGGGTGAGTAGGAGAAGATATCAATATAGGGAGAGTTATGAGGATTAAGGCACGTTGTAGTGTTAATGTTTCAAGTGGAATTGAAACTAGAATGCTTGTATGCTTTTCCTTAAATAGACAATGCGATGTGCATGTATAGAGGCCTAATCAAGGGGGTTTCTTTCGAACAAAGAGAACTTCAAAAGGAAAAACAACCATATAATTCATAATTAAATTTGAGAGTAAGTACCTCATATGGGTCTAGAACCCCTCAATGTATCATTGTACTATTTGATCAAGTGGTTGATGAAGTTATAACCATTTGCACATAATACTTACTAGAATAAAAAAATTGCTTGATAGCATCACAAAATGTATTTCATGTAATGATGGCCTTTGTACAAGATTTGAAAGAAGCATATTCATTTAGCTCAATGTAGAATTCTTGTGTTGGAGATTGAGAGTACAACTAAGTTTAAGCAATTTCTTCCAGATGGTGGTGAGTATGAAGTAATTATTGGACAACCATTTTATTAGGACATGTCTTAAAGAAGGTTGTGATGTTACATATCCAAGAATCTAAGACTTCTCCATTCATTTTTCCTCCATATTTTGGTAATGCAATTCTAGTATCTAGATGGAAGATGGATGGAATTCCCTAAATAGACCATCTAACGTATAGAATGGGTTATAACTCCGATTGCAAGGGGAATTGTTGGTGGTATGACCAACCGTCAACACCAACATGCAACTGGATTAATGCCACCCAATCGATAACCAACAAGTCCAATCGATATCAGTTAAATATGTTTACTTCAATCCTCTATTTCTTCCACTCACATGATTTACTTTAACTGTATATGTTTTATATGAATTTGTTTTTAATAAGATATGATAATTTATTTTGCAAAGTGATTTAGATTACTTAGAATAATCAAATAAACAAAAATGATTTAGATTACTTAGAATAATGAAATAAACAATAGGTTGTATTATCACTGTTAGCTTTACACCCATGAGATTACAATATAGTTTAGTTTACTTTCTACAATTACATATATCTTCTATTTAATTAAATTCATTTAACAAAGTTCTAATCCATCCTCAAGCATAGTAGAGTCTCACTCTAGTTCATTTAATTTAGACGTCGTGTAGTATACTAAGCCATCTTTTAGTTATTAAAATGAAGTAATTTAATATAAGAATAATAATCTATTTAGGTCACACTAGACACTAAATTGGTGTATGATACCTCTTCTTTGTGAGACAAGGGACCCCCTCTACTCAACGATTTAACTGGTGAAGTTTATAGAGGTATACATACCCTACTAAAATCTATTTAATGTACTAGGTAATGATATTTTTATATATTAGGTAATGATATATTTTATTAATTACATTTTAAAGTTTAGTTGTGTAAATATATTTTATACTTTAAAATAATTTTACTTTTAAGTTTAGTTGTGTAAATATATTTTATACTGAAGAGACTTTGCTTTTTACATCTCAATATGAGACAGATGTGTAATTCAGATGTGTAATTTCTTTCAATATGAGAGAGATGTGTAGTTTCTTTCTAGATCTATCATGCATAGAGAGGGATACAATTCATCTATATGTAAAACTCCTTTTAGAGTGAAAAATTTGAGGAAAGGTTTGCACCTCAAGGGATTTTATCCCTCTTGTTTCATGATTTATCCAGAGTTAAGATGGATCTACACTAGTTGCTAGCAGGAATGTGAAAATTTTAGATGATAATCATTATCTATTTGTATACATTTTAGATGAACTTGATATTGTTGGATTACTAAGAAGGGGGGTGAATCAGTAATAGCATAATTATAATCCTTTTTCTCCAAATAATCCAAGTGTTATATCAATGTAGAATTATTATCCAATAACGAGAAATAATAAATGAACAATCACACACATACACAGTACACCAGTGTTTTACGTGGAAACCCAAATCGAGAGAAAACCACTGAATGATTTTTCTTATATGTCTTAAAGAATTACATTCATTGGAAGCACCAACTTCCTTTGTTTTCCAGCTGCAACTGGAAGGAGGCTCCAACCCCCTAGTTTCTCAGGCTACAACCTGAGGGAAGCTCCAACTCCCCAATTCTTTGGCTACAACCTTCTGACCCGGAAAAGGAGGCTACAACCCCTATGTTCTCAGGCTACAACCTCCTATGTTCTTTGGCTACAACCCCCTGTCCTTGTCCTGTTTTGCCACCCTGAAGTAGAAGTAAATTATGGAACCAGCATTTACTATCATTTGTGAGATGATATACCAGCATGAAGCACATTGCCAGTAAAACCTAAACCAATGCATCGGCTTTTAACCTCCTTTATGTGAAATCAGCACAGTACCACAAACAAATTACATCAACCGTAGCAACTGTATAAACGATCTATAATCAACTTGTACCGCAAACAAATTGAAACCAACCCATGTACCAAAGGTATATAGCCGCAAATCATGTATCAAAATTACTCATCAAGCTACTGAGCTCATCCCGATATAGCGCAACATCATCAGCTATACACCTCATGTATGTGCCAACTCATCAATACTTGTCTCAACCATGCCCAACTTGTACCTCAACCAAAGCGCTCATCAATTTCATCATCAAATGTAGTTTGTAAATCTATGCTGACATGGTTTATTTGATCACATACCTACAAAACTTAACTTTAAACAACAAGGACTAGCATTTTTTATCAAACTTTTTCTTTGGTCTCACATGACTGGTTTTGGATTAGTCAACAACCCTAACTTGGAATAATCGCTTTGTACCTATAATGAATAGAGATATGAAACTGATACCTGATGTTCTTCAATGTGTTTTATCCAATTCCTCGGTTTCACTACTTGGAACCTCGAGGAAAGAGGAGTTATAAGAAAAATGGCATACCTTATTTGAATTTTGGATTATTCTAGAGGAAGCGACCTTGTAGACCATTCCATACAAAATATTTGTTGGTCGATCTTAAAATGTTACAAAGGAAACATACTAAAAGACTATAATCTAACCAACGAAATTTGTCTTCTTTAATTGGATGCAGTATGAATAGGTGATGATGTTTTTACCCAAAGCACCTAATTGCGGCTAGTTTGAGGACTAACCCACACAAAACCCTATTTTCCACAGTGTAACTCCAAAATACAACGAACCCGCACGAGATGAATTTTTACCACATATACTTAGATATGTTTCATCTATGGAATAGAAATTTCCGGTCTAAGAAATCATTCCTATAAAAACTTTGTGCAAAATGGTGAGATGACACGTAAATAACATGCCTTAGAAAACATCATCAAAGAATTTATCCCTTCACTCCCACGACATTCTTCTTTCTTCACCTTCACTCCAAAGGAAATTCCAACTTAGATATTCATGGTTACCTCAGACACCTATAGATATTCAATATTCTCAAGTGTGTGTTAAATGAGAGAGCCTTGCCCTCTTGGTACACTCTCCAAGTATCTTCCTTAAAAGAAAACATCTTCTAGGTCACTTGTTGGGCTTTCCCTTATTTTATGGTTAACCCACTTCTAATTTCTCCATTAAAATTATTATTGAAATAATTTATTTTGTATTCAATTTGATTATATTACTTATCACTTCACTTTATTATCCTTTAAAATCCTCTTAAACCACTTTGACTACTTTGATCTTTTGGGGAGTTCTAGATGACATATGAGGTCCTCCAACTTAGGTAAGGCCATAACTTTCTCTCAAACCATTGGGATTTATGTTGGTGTTCCACATACCACCAAATGACATGTTTAATATCCATAAAGAATAGTAGTATACGAAATATATCATAACTCATACCATTACCCATCAAACAAACATGGATCCATTACCCAAACCTGGGGTCTCCATTCTCATGGCCATAACTCTCTAGCAGGTGAGGGAGTTGTTACATCCTTCCTGGGAATTTCATGACAAGCACTATCCATATAGGACATTTCTAATAATTCAATTTCCTTCTTCTCATTATTCCACAATTAATCATGGGTTCTCTTACTCACAAAAGCGTCTTCCAGGAGCTTTCCTCATAAGGGAACCATTTTGGATTTCATCCATAGTTACTTCTTATTAACCATGACAAACAATAGTAAAGGTCATGGTACATCAAACAATGGAGTCCATTACTTTAAAACCCAGCACAGTACTCTGAGGAGGGCTTTCTTCAAGAGGTTGACATCATTGACAACCAACGTTAATCAACAAACAGTTCTTGCAAAAATTGCTTGTGAAAGTTGGGTGTGATCGAAACAATAGAGTGTGGCATGCCATGTGATGCTTGAAGATCGGAATCCATGAAAATTTGAGCCACAAAGGATGTTGTAAATGGGCATTGAAGATTACATAAATTAACATACTTGGAAAGGAGATCAACAGTCACCATGATGGCCGTTTATTTCCTGATTTGGGTAGTCCGGTAATAAAATCCATAGAGATATCCTTCAAATAGCGAATTGGGATTGGAAGCAGTTGTAGTGTTCCAAGATATTTTATTGTTTTCTCCCCTTGTTGGGTTGACTTACATCACATTCAGCGACAAAATTATGAATGTCTTGTTCCATACCATCCAGGAAAAGAACTTGGGGAAATACATCATAGGTTTTGGTGAACCAGGAGAGCCCTAGCGTAGGTGTAGCATGGAAACTAAAATTATCGTGGATTTAAACTTTGATTGTTTACTTAAATACAAAGCGACCTTTGTATCCAAAGCTCATCATGGAATAGAGTACCACAAGGGGAGCATTTAGACATGGTACACAGGTGGAATCACGAACTTTTACGGATCTTGTATCCATTCTGAGTGAGCGACTTGGAGCCAATTTGAATTTTAATGAAAGAGCGAGAAAAATGGATCCTTCTGTATTCCTTTATTTTCGGAAGGGTATCCTCGACTTCATTGTCTTTACCTTTTTGTAAATGATCTCCTTAATCATATCAAGAGCTTAGTCACCCATTTTGTTGCTCTAGAGAGGAAATTAGATTTGTTAGAGAAAATGCCCGGGAGGCTTTGAGGGTATGTATTAATTTGGAAGCGTTGTCCCCAAAAATAAGGTGTCGCAGGATCAAGCGACATACATAATGACATTTCCTTTGCACAGCAGATTGATTTTCCCAGTTTCTTTCGGATAGTTTGCTTCTTTGGTAAAAGTGAGGGTGGGTACTTTTGCACATAATAAATACCAATTCCTTTCCCCGAGGCATCATTCTAACACAAAGGTCTTTGTGAAACAAGGAGCTTCCGGGGACCAGGAAGTGGTTCACATGGACATATTCAAAGTTTGAAAAGCTTGAAGCGTTAGGTGGAGTCCAAATTGAAAGAGTTATTTTTAGGAAGCGTTGAGAGGTGTCTGATCTTTCACATAATTCTTAACTCAGAAACTTGAAGTAATACCACATTAAGCCTAGAAATACATGAGATTTTAAAGCTGTCTTTGGGTAGTTAATCTTACCTGCTTCAATCTTTTTTGTATCCACCTTGATGCCATCCTTGACAACTAGATGACAGTATTACGCTTGCATTGTTAAAACACATTTAAAATTTGTTTAGGAAAGTTGGTCTTGAGAGGTAGATGGAGACTTGATCCATCCAACAAGATGGTTTGTCAGGTTTTTTCTATAGATGAGGATATCATCCAAAGAAACTAAGACAAATGATGGAAAGGGCCGGATACATGATTCATGAGGGATTTGGAAGGTGGATGGGGCATTATAAAGGCCAAAAGTCATCACCAAGAACTCATAAGGTAGCCCTCCCTTGAGTTCTAAAAGGTAGTCTTAGGAATGTGCTTTCTTTCATATGTATCGGTGAGTAGATTGAGCGAAGATCAGTTTGGTAAAGAAGGTGAAATCCTCAATTCATCTGGGAGGTCATCAATGGCCGGGAATGGGGAAATTTGTCTTTAATGGTAAGTTTGTTGAGGGCATGGAAGCGAGGACACATTCTTCAAAGGTATTGTCGGGACCATGACCACATGTGAAGAACAGGGGCTGGTACTAGGGAGGATAGCACCCACTGACATTAAGAGGAGTTCACGGACCATTTTCTCAATTTTATTTTTTTTGGGAAAGGGGGTGGCGATCTGAGATGGATATTGGGAGGAAGGGATTTGGTCTGAGAATGGAATGATCATGAACACCATGGGAATGAGGGAGTCCTTGGGGAGTGGAAAAGACCACTTGATGTTTAGAAAGGATGGTTTGGAGGTCTTCCAACACTTAGAAGGGTGTCTCTGGTACTTGTATGGCATGGAGTTGGGAAATAACACCGGAATGACCTTTTTTTGAGGATATTTTACATGTGATGGTAACTAATGATATCAGGTGAACTAGAGGTGATACCTTGGAATTTATATTGAATTATCTGGTTGGTTGCATGGTTAATTCCTTAAAATCCATGAGAATGGGACCCGAGAGTCCTTAGCCGGTCACGCAACTTGTAATGTCCTGTACCCATGTCGATAGAAAACATATGATATTTGGGGTAGTCATGAATTTGGAGACACACATTTTCACAACACCCTCCACATTTCATGGAACCACCATTGGAAATCATGATTTGGCAATTATTGTGGCATAGATATGAAATGAGTTTTCTTAGGCAATCACGACGAGGAATAAATTATGGGTGCTTCCACTATCAACCAGAGTCATGACAGATGCCAGTGGAGTGCTTGAGGTTTGGGAATGAAAGAGAAACCGGTGAGAACATTGAGGGAAATATTCTACTTCGGGATGGTTTGAGGGAGGGTTATGTCAGTGGTTTCAGTATTTCAGAACCTGAGGGAGGTTTCAACATCCCTCTTCAAAATATCCTCAGAGATGGCGATAGAAATCTTTTGTTCCTTACACTTGTGGATCCGGAAATATTTGTCATCACAATTATAACAAAGAGACCTTTGGTTGGTGTTCAACCATTTTTTCCATGGTCAATTTATGGATCTTTGAGTGGGCGAGATGGGTAATTGGGATTTTCTGGTTTGAGGAAAAGGATAAAGGAGAGGTTTTGGTTTTGAAGAAGATACAACTGTTGTGCTTCTTTATCTCTTTAGTAGCCTCCAAATCGAAGGTTGAACCATGAGGACATGGGCTCGAATCTTGTCCTTGAGGCCACTAATAAAACACTCTGGGAAAAAGGCATCAAACATACCCTCTATCCGAAAAGCAGGATACTCAAAGGTAGATATAAAGTCTTCCAGCATTCACGATTGTTTCAATTTTGTCAAATGGGCCAAATGGTTGGTGTAAAGTGTCAAAGTGTTCATAAAGCTGTATACAAGAGGGTGTGTCCAAACAATATATACCACGGATGGGAAGTTTTTCTCGTACCACCATTGCCAATGTTCTTGATCTAGATGGAGAACATATACGGTTTGGACAAGTCATCAGTAATGTCATGCAAGAAGAAATAATGTTCCATTGGAGTTACCAACGGTGGGGTCTAAACCATCAAATTTGGTCACAACCACCCGCAGAAGGCATATGTCACACTAAAAGTGATGGGAAAGTTATGGGAATGATAGGAATTTTCACCTTCAGTATGGGGAGGTGAGTTAGAGGAAGGGTTTTCTATAGGGATATGAAGCTTGGTGAAGAGTGAAGAAATGACAGATTTAAGCTGGGTGGTTGGGTCTTGTTTGATTTATTCCATTAGGGGCGCATGGTTGTATTGATGGTGACAACATTGGCGAGTTGTTTACTTCTTGTTGGGTCTCGGTGAGACTAGATTACAAGGTATTGAAGAGAGATTCCAAATCTTGGCTACGGGTAAGGGCCACCATGGATGGGGAACCAAAAGGTAGTTGGGGTCACAATTTTTTTTGAAATGATATGTATGAATGTGATAAGGGAAGAGATGAATCCAATGGAAAAGGTCTCTCAAAATATAGGTGAAAAATTTCAGGAAAAAAATCCAATGAAATAATGGAATAATGGAATAGGTCTCAAATACTTGTGAAAAATTTCGAGGAAAAAAAAAAAAATCAATGAAATAATGGAATAGGTCTCAAATAATGGAATATGTCTCAAATCCAATGAAAAAAAAAAATTACACTGCGAGTTATACTCGGTCACGAAGAATATTGCATTGATGAAATTACCAAATTATTAACCAGGGAAGAGAAATGTGTAGTGATTTGGCAACTGAGGGTGAACATAGTTGTCGCAGCAATAGATCTTATCTGAACTGGTATTTATGTTTTTGTACCCAAGGATTAGGTATTCAAGGGTTCCACAAACAAGGGTTTTCAACTTGTGCTATAATCTCGATATCTGAGGGCACTAACTAAGGAGGATAAGCCATACCCTTAGTACTACAGAACTACCCAAATACTAAGTATCTTCTCGGTGTTGTTCTAGGGTAGCACTATAGTGGATTAGAGGGATAAGATCAATTTATCTAAAGGGGCTTTACTAGCTAATCTAGGTAGATACATTACGGAGTTTTTGTCGATCCGCACGACTTCGAAGGGGTACCAATAGGGGGTTACAAATTTGGCCAACAAATGTGCTTAAGTACCACTTGTATTTCCTCATTAATGAATCCCCTCAATTGGGTTTATGCATGTAGTGATAGATCTTTGTGGCTTAAATGCATGAATATGTCTCTACCACGAAAAAATTAACCCACACTGCCTTAGGGAAAGTGATGCGTCACTTGTAATATACTAGATATACAAAAAGTATGCATAACATAAATGAAATGCTAAAATGGTAGAATAACAACAATATAACGAGCACATTCACCACAATATGGAATGATATAAGAATAACAACATAAATAACACTTTCGATTACAATGTCCATGCTGGGCATCTTGGGGGAGCAACCTCAGGTTAGTAGAGCTCTATTACAATAATATCCAATCTAGGGGTTTCATACCCTCGACCCTTATTATACTAAATATGTCTATCAAAGAAGCATCAGAGGAAGATCCTTCTAGAAGCGAAATCTTCTAAGGTCTTCTTACATTTGACTTATTCTAATATTTTAAAGGCCTTATTAATATTTGCCTTTATTACATCACAGATATATTTTCTACCTATGTGTGGGTTGGGACCATAACAAAGGCTGTAAAATAGAGTGAAAGACTCTGTAGAATGGTGGAAACTTATCTATGAGAAGAGATGTGATAGATACTACATCAGGTAATAAGATGATTTTACAATATTAGGGCTCCAATTTTGTCATAAAGAAAATCCAAAACCCTAACCCGAGGAAATGAAAAATAGCGATTTTGTGGACCCCGTTTTTGGTAATTTGGTGTATCAACTTCAGTAACTGGCATACAAACGTTTAAGGACACCCACACGATAGCAGCTAAGACTTGGAAAGGTAATAAATCAAGGATATTCATTTAAGGGGGATCAATGAGAGCCTTGACCTATCATTTAGAAGATCGATCCCAAAAGTATTCATTTAGGCCCTCAAAATGGCCTAGAAAGTTAAAAGCGCTAAAATTAGTAAATTACAAAAATTTCAGAAAATTGTTTTGAGCCGGACGGGAAAGGTGGGTATGCTTGATATCCCACTATATAAAATCCCCTCTTTAAGAAACAATGGTATCCATTGCATTGCAGAGTGCAGGGGAGAGGAAAGCATTTGTTGAATTACATTTTGATGAGTTGCTTTCCTTGTTGGAGAAGTTCTTGTTGCTTAGCTTGTTGAAGGTTGTCCCAAACATGTGGCTAGAAGGGTTGGAAGTTTTTAACCAATCTGGATACATAAAGGTTGTGTGAAAAGTCAGAATCTTTACACTTTCTTTTGCAATCTTAATGGAAACTTGTTTACATTGGATACCAAGAATTGCTTGGTAGAAGTGTAGTGGTTACCAATATCCATACGATTTCACCTTTTGAATGAATTATTGAAGAGCTAAGTTTTGTGGTAGCGAGATACCTTTAGAGCCTTTAGGTGGAACAATGAAAGTCCAGGAAATACCTTCGGTATTTTGTAGAGATGACCCCAAAGAGAAACGACCTTTACTGCACGGTTGATAGACATAAACAACATGGCTTCCACATATATGGTTGTGAAAACATCCCGCGAGAAAACCGATTGGGAAACATCCGCACAATGCCATCATCCTTAGGGATGGATTACGTATGATAATAGACCTTTGTTGGGTGACACGAGGATCTCATCGACAAAGCCACTAGATGTTTTATGGATGCGGGTGTGTTGTTGTCGACAATCCCAATTGTTTGACAACCTTTGTTGGGATGAGGTTATTCAGCTATGACAATGAAATGAATTGGGGGTCCCCTTCACCCACATTTGTGAATGAAAAGGAGCTACCCCTCTTCAGGATATATTAGTTCTTCAGGTTGAATTGTTGCGGTCACGGTGATAGCAGTGGGGTCTTCGTCTATGATCTGTCTTTTACCGATATTTTCATAAATGGATTATGAATCGAGTTCGACTCCTTATCTTTGATCTCATGCACCAATGAATGTTTTGAGTTACATTCATCCGATTGTTGAATGTCGGCGAGACTTTATTGGAAATCGCGCCATTTTAGGGTGTTCTTCGTCTTCCGTGACCCTTATTTCCTGTGGCTTGGAATGGTTTTGAGGACATTTGTTAGGTATGTAACATCATACTTTGCTTTTCGGATTTGCAATCCAGAACTCAGTTTTAAGTTACTTAAATTTACGCTCAATTTTAACAACATATCAATAAAACCATGGTGATGAGATGTCGAGAAAATCCATTTCAGTTTGGATGTATCTATCTTGAACCGCGATATTTGAGAACCAAATGTCATTGAGTCTTTGATACCACCTAGCTTAGTCGCCAAGGTATGGAAGGTATTAGGGAAATACAAAACTACTTGGCCCCTCTCTCTTGCTTGATGTTACATCTCGTATGCGGTCCTCATAGTTGCCAACAAGGTAATATTGTTCCTTCACAGCATCCACAAAAATCCCAAGTGGGCTTGACCCCATATATTCCAGTTTCCTCGGTGGAACTTTTCTCCAATTAGGACCCACCGATGTTTTACATGAGGGATAGCTTTAAGGAATGCGAAGGTGAACTTTTCTCATCAGAAAATTGTGAACAACGGAAATAATAACCAACTTCTAGCCCAGTTGCTCATTTGTCTAGGGCTTCAAGCGTCTATCTGTCCTTCAAATCGAAATTATCAAAATTAACTTGTACCTTGAAGGAGGGTTATTCCAAAGTGGTTTCTTGATGAAAGCGTGCCTATTTTTATCGGTGGGCATTTGAAGGATGTGGTAAAAATTCTCCATCATTTCGTCCCTAAATGCATTGAGAGCTTTCTCAAACAGTTGATAGAATATTTGTTCCATTGTTTTATTTTCTTCCACCATGGAGGGTTTCTTGAAGTGCAAAGAGAGATTTTCCTCAAAGAGACAAGCTTCGAGGCCCAACTTGCTATCTCATACCTCATAGGGACATGCTGCTTTGAAAAGCGATCAAAATTGCTTGCTCATTACCAGCGATCGATTATTTTTGGCCGCGAGAAATGAGGTGAAGATATAATAAAGAAATATCTGAGATATATAAGATATTCAATAATATATGATGTATCGAGATGCAACCATAAAAACAGAGACACAACAATACACAATTTTATATTAATGGTGAAAATGTACAAAGGCGTAAAAGGAATAAGGGAATTGAAAGACTACCGCTAGAATGGTGTCGGCTTATCTCTAAAAAGAGAAGTGAATGAGGATGCACTCGATATCCCGAGTAAGAGATGATTTTAAAATGGGGCTCAAAGAGGCCTTTTATCATAAATAAAATCCAAACCCTAACCTGGGAGGGTGAAATCAAGTTTGTGGACCAGGTTTTTGGGTAGTTTGGTGTATCCAATTCGGTATCTTTAACATACAATCATTTGGGTGCATGATAGTTTTGTTGAAGGTGTCGTCTGATGAGATTCATTAGAGTCAATTAGAGCCTTTATCTATCATTTAGAATATCGGGTCCCAAAACTTCATTTAGGCCCTCAAAAGATAGGTAGAAGTTTAAAAGCTGCTAAAAATAGTAAAATACCAAAGGAATTTCAGGAAAACTATTTTGAGCCGGTTGGAAAGATTGGGTAATAATTGATATCCACTTGGATCAATCTTGGTCCTACTTTAATTATGGGTAGGTAACCTTAAAACCAACAATCAACATCTCGTTAATTCGCTGACTGGGGGTTTCGCTTGTGTTCAACAAAAATAAATGTATTCACACATTAGGATTCATGAAGTGTCATAGATTCCAGTAGCCTTGGTGGTTTCCTCTCCCTTTGTCATTAGTTTTCTTATTTTATATTCCACGGGGTCTTTTTAGTTTTCACTTTGCTTGCATCTCGGCCATTACAAAGACACATGGTCATTGGTTAGTGAATATGTTCTTCATCCAAGTTCCTCCAAATAATCAAGCTACTTATTTGTATCTCATGTTGACCGATGAGAGATTCCTTAATTCTCTCCTTTCAGTTGGCTCTCCTTCCATTGACATTAGCCCATCTATTATGGAAACAATACCTAGAGTCTTATCTAGGTACCTTGGGGGCTTGCATTCATTAGTGGCATGTTCTCACCATTGGCGGGTTAAGAATACATCAATGGATTATTCAAGTCATTGGCCTCAAATCCTTTATTCACACTTGTAGGGGTGTACTTGGTGCCATGATACCTACTTTCATTATCAGTGGGTTGTCTCGCATTCGTTAATGGTATGCAATGACGGAGTAATAAAACAAAGTCGCATTGTGTTCGACCTCTCACTTTATTCACATAATGTAGACTTGAAAATTTGGTTGATCATGTAGAAGACTTGAAGACATCAGTTTATATTCACAAATTTCCTAAGTTGTTGCTATATTTCATTGGACCAGAACCTATATGAATTCAGTTATCATGGGAGATCAGGTTGTACTCCATTATAGATATCTTTAGATGGATTTTTAGAATGATTTTCACTAGGCCTTGTTCATGACTATGACAGCCTATGGCATGTATCTACCTTTGTGTTTCCTATTCATGGCCATGAACAATTGTTTGGGTATATTTCCACATGGCATGTATCTACCTTTGTGTTTCCTATTCATGGCCATGAACAATTGTTTGGTATATTTCCACATGGATCTGCAATGTAACTCAAATTGGCATACATGTGTACAAAGTCATTATGGATTGTAATATTCTTATGAGCAAACAGTTCATCCAACTGGGTCTCCATTACTCCACTTTTGGGAATTATAATGTATTTCATCCATCGCAGATACTCCTATGACCTCACACAATAGGTGGCATATATTATACAAATATTTTCCTCACCCCATGCAACTTTCTCAAAAGGCCTTTTCCATTTCTCTGTGCATACTTGAAGTCCCTTTTTGCAATTCTCAGAGATAAAAAACATATTTTTCCACATATATGCGCCCTAACAACTATACATCATGTGTATACGCAGGTTGCACCATTACAACCCATGTACATCGAGATTTGTGCCCAAAATAAAAAATGGTGTCGAGTTTCCATGTCACATCACGATATCTATGATCCTTGACCTTCCATATACTAGAAACATTCTGACTAGGCCCTTTAGTTCCATTTGAAGCCTATAAATGGGCCATATCCAAGATGTGGAAAGAGGAGAAGAATTCAAC
>SNQJ01S0183577.1:16375-32199 GCA_010110895.2 Picea sitchensis | reverse complement strand
ATCTCTTCCGAAAACATCCCTTTTCCAGTGGACACTAGCCCAATAGGACGCCCTGTCACCTCTCCCAAACTTGTATTGCAGATTTGTATAATGTCTTTGAGCACTTGACTGGGGTAAAAGGGGTTTTTTGCACATGTTTAATAATATTGACGATGAGATGTGATTGACATTGCTATGATCCATGTGACTTATGAGCCCATGGAGGGCGTAGTTGTTGATGTGCAGGATCATGCCTGACGGACAGGTACCACATTGGACAGGTACACATGGGGAGATGATTAGCTCGGACCTCC
The DNA here is from genome assembly GCA_010110895.2 of Picea sitchensis. Lineage (NCBI taxonomy): Eukaryota > Viridiplantae > Streptophyta > Pinopsida > Pinales > Pinaceae > Picea > Picea sitchensis. The sequence continues at coordinate 31,906 of SNQJ01S0183577.1, read as the reverse complement.
ATGGCGTTGAAGAGCCCACCAGATGGATGTTGAGACCCCGGCAGGGGGCAGAGATAGGACAGAGGGGTTTGCATCGGAGAAGAGGAGGACGTTCCATAGAGGCACCCTGGCAGAGCCTTACCTAGGGGGGTTGAGCCCTCTCCACAGGAACGTTGGCCTTGGAAGGCCCATGACATCACCCAGCATGCCCATGACGTCATCCAACATTATAGACGTCTTGGGGAGACAGTTATGGCAGTGTGGCACGTGTGGCAACTTGGAGAGGCCCAAGGAGGGTTAACGTTTTGCTCCATGAGGCTACATTTTCCCTAGAAAGGGCTAACGTCACCCTAGAAAGGGGATGACGTCTCACTTTTTGCTTGATTAGGGTTTCATTTATGACATTTAATGTTAAACAATATTATTTTGGTATTTTGGCCTTGTCGGCCTTTTGATGACCTAATTTGTAATTGAGGTCATTGGTATGGTATATATTGAGGGTTTTAACTCTCATATTTTCATCATCTTTCACTCACTCATTAGTGAGGTCTGAAATTTGTGCCCTATTCTAGGGTTTTGGCTGAAATTGTGAGGCGCACTTGTTGAAGGAAGACATTTTTGGACTATTTTGGCATTTCTTCTTGGTGGAAGGTTTACAACTAGGGTTTTGCTACTTGAATGCATGGTTTATGTAAGTAAATTTCTGCAACACTTCTTAATTGAATGGTTATAGTTTTGTTTACTTTCATTTGTTATTATAATTTGCTTAATCAAACCCTAGGTGACAAGCACTAGTTAATGTCCTTGTCTCATGTCCCTACCAAGTTAAGAGCTATTTTGTTTTGCTGAAGTAGGATAGAGCCTTGCCATAGTAACACTCTATCCCTACTCTACTAAGCTAGCCGTTTTTCTTTTGTTATTGAGCTAACAAGGAGGAAGACGCATCAAGGCCTAGGGTTTCTACACCTTGATGAGTCGTTTTTCCCTAGGGTTTGTTTGATGAAACCTTGCCTTAGCAACACTTCACCTTCTAACTCTCTTGTTTTTAGCCCTATAAATCCTTGCTTAAGCTAGTCGATTTCATCTTGCCAACAAGCCAAAGAAGGAGGAGAAAGCACTAAGGCCTAGGGTTTCTACACCTTAGTGAGCCTTTCTCCCCTAGGGTTTCATTGTTGAGGCCTTGCTATAGCAACACCTCAACATTTAACCCTCTTGTCTTTGGTCTTTCATTATCATTTAGTCCTTCAACCTTTGCGGCCTCTTTTGACTCCATATGCCCTAGTAGCGCATTGGTCTAAGACCTCTTGCATTGAGTAACTTGATCACAAACAAACTCCTAAACTTTGAACAATTTCTAACTCTCACTAACCCTAGCCTAGACTAATCCTACCAACCCTATTGTTGTCGTCACCTTCTTATGCTATAAACACCTTTGTGCAGCATTCGTTTTACTTCTAAAGCAATTGAATGATTGGTTAAGGCATTGTTTCTAAAGTGTTGATATTATTACATTGAATGTCAAAGTTTCTTTAGCATTTATTGAGAAGTGATATTGCAATCATTTATATTGTACAAACATTGATTTACTTCATTAATATTATTGCTCAATTGCTTATTATCAGAAAAGGCATTGATTATATGAAGTACTAACCAACAAGTAAGCTTGCACATGTACAGTTTCTTTGTTACTTTTTCTTGTGCAGGTACACTTCTTGGTTACTACTTTCGGTTATCTTTATCTTTATTGGCTATTAAGCCGAACTTTATGATCAGGTGGTGACTTGTGAGGGGGAATGCTATCTTTTAGCCTTCTTTGCCTTCTCAAAACCCCAGGTCATCGGGGACGTCTCCCCTGGGCCTTACCTCCCTAAATAGAAAGAACCTTCCCATTGAGGTGAGAATGGTGGGATTGGTTCATTTACGCCAGTTTGACCTCCTTTCATCCGTCTTTTACCTTAACTACAAATTGTGCGATAACATGCCTCATAGCAACGGGGCATTGCTCAAGCTTTATATTTGACTTTTAACTCTATCTCTTCACCTATTGGCCTTAGTGACTTTATTGATTTGGGCTTTGATTTGACCCTTTCTTTTGACCTTTGAGAAATCATACATGATCAGAATGCAATTTTTATATGGATGAAATGAACAAAACTAGGGAGGTGGAAAATGATTAGTGTGGTTGGGATATGGACAACGCTATCCATCCTAAGCACTACAGGTTAACCCAAGAAATGACACACTTCTAACAGAAAACATGTTACCCAAGGTACTACAAGGCAAGTAATAAAACCATGTAATGTTATGAAATGTCATTAGATAATCGTTAGGTGTTTACAACTTTACGACGAGATAAGAAGTTATATCATCATGTTTGTTATCACACAAACTGTAGGTTGGGAAAAGCCAGACCCAAACCACAAGATGGAGACAACTAGGAAAATACCTACCCACTGTCACCTCAAGTAGGTACTCTAGTCACTTTAGAGGTGAAGTGATCACCTCAAGGGGGGAATCCCAAGTAACCCTGGGGGGAAATGAAATGGAAAGTGGTACTTGTGAGTGGATGCCCCTAAAGATCAAGTTGCTAAATGGAAGAAGGGTTGAGAATGAGTCTTGGTAGTGGTCAAAGGTTGCCAAGAAGTTTGAGTAACTGCAGCAAGTGTTTGTACCTGCCCAAGACACAAGAAAAGTCAAATACGCGAGCTATATGTTAGGTGGACAAGAAAGTTAATCTTCTTGTCCCTATTTGCAGCAGTCAACAAAGATATATATATCCGCAAGTAAATAGTTGTTAGAACTACTAAACAAATGCTAAAAGTCTAACAAATAATCCAAGGGATAGACTAGCTAAACACTAGTATAACTCTAGTACAAAAGCACAAGACTTTAGCAACGAAACAAGGCTATAAGAAACAAGTATTGCAGAGATATTATTCAGCCTTATGGTTGTAGAAAACAAGTTGTTACAGTAGAAAAATCAGTTGCCAAAAATCACCAAAAGATGCACTAGGACTAGTAGATTATAGGGGTAAATTATTAACAACTTTTGACAGTTGAAATGTGAGTTATAAGTAAGCAAAAGAATGATTTGTTGCAGCCCTAATGGATGTAGATTTTAATGAGTTATAGCTCTAAGAAGACCAAGCCAATCAAGATGCCTCATTGGCCTTGACAAACTCTTAACATGCAGAAAAGTTTCCAACTTGAACAAGATCAATATCTCACTAAATCACGTTTACCAAGGCAAACAATTTATTTCTCCAATGCGAACTTCAGATTAGTGTCTTTTTAAAATATGGTGAATGGACTGTTAGAAGTATGAGTTAGACCAACAAAATCCCTAGGGGTGTAAATCCTCTTACTCCCTAGGGCATGCGAATCAAACTAGGGTAAACCTAAGAGGGTGTGCACACTCGTACTTCTCCTAGCAACCCTTGCCAAAAATGACTTATAAACTTAGAAAATAAGATGAAGCTTAATGGAGGTTGTATACAACATACTCCTCCCAGGGTTTCAACCAACAATGACCGAGAACAAGCAAGAAAGAACTAACAAATGCAGATTTTCCTTACCAATTCCAAGAGAGAGAGAGAGAGAGAGAGATCAAACCCTATTTCACCAAGCAAATTACCATCCAAGAGAAAGAACATAAGCCTTCAAGAGGGGCACCCTACTTTAGCTCAAGCATTCATCGAGAAATATCACCAAGAAGCATTTGCACAAGAGAGAGACACCAAAAATGCCCAAGAGGGAGCAAATTTCAGCCAATATGTCTTCTCACAATGGGAGAGCTATGACCCAAATGAAATAGAGATGATCTTTATTTATACAAATCCTCTAAAACATAGTTTGTCCACATTCAAAGGGTAAACCACAAGAAAAGGGGACAACAACCCATACTCTTGCCCCTTTGCCAAAATAATATTTTTTAATTCATAATTTGCACATAAGAAAAACCCTAGAAATGTGACGCCACCCTCTTGGGGCAATGTTTTGGCACTTTTAGGTCAAGTCATTAGGTTGGCGATGAGTGCACTAGGCCTCCAAAGGCCAAATGTCTCCAAGGTAAGCCTCTCCTCCATGATTCAAAGGCTCCCTCCCTCCAAAAGTGCCAAGTGTCTCCAATCACCACCAAACCCTAGCCCTAGGGTGACGTCAAGCCCTTAAAGGTGATGTTTTAGCCTCCAAAGGAAAGTCGTTTGGCTTGTAGGGGCTAGGTGAGATCCTCCTATTGTCGTCCTAATACACACTTGCAAACGTGAGCAAAGTCCGGCTCACTTAGTGTGTCCTTGAAGGCACAATGCCTAGGTTCAAAGCCCACGTTGTCACTTTGACTTGAACCTCTTCCGTCTAGGCTTACTCCTAGGGAAGCCAAGGGGGGTAGACCCTAGTTACTAGATGTGATTAACGTTATGTTCTAGGAGTTGGTTTTAATTAGTTACAAGATTGGGGGAAGACTAACCTATGATGCAAAGGCAGCAATGCAAGATGCAAGTTTACTTATGTCAAGAAAATCTTTCCCTAAGTCAACTAAGACTAGTGCCTAAGGTTGGGCAAAGGGGTCAACTAAAGTTAAGGGAGTTTAATTACAAGAGATTTACAAGTTACTTACAAAGGTACAATAAAGAATGAAAGGATATTACAGCAACTATGAATACGAGACACAAGATATACAAGATACAAAGATAACCAAGTGCTTAAATGTGTAGGTGCTCAAAGATATTTAAAACATAAAGATCATCCACATCATGCCAAGCATGCCCCAATAACACTTACTCTATTGGACTGCTTTTCAATGGCAACCACAATCACTCAAGATCCAACAAGACGATGCATCCAAATGGGATGTGTTATCTCTTGAGGGATCACACCATAAAGAGCATATAATTAAAAGAATACTTGAAAGAACAAATGCTCAATAATACTTAGTTAATTATCCCACAAAGCATAGAAATGTTACTTGCATTAGAAAATGAAAGAGATTATGTGTTTGCAAGCAATGTTTTAAACAACCATAAGATATACCCAAGAAAGAGATTGCCTAACACACCAAGTGGTTAAGGGTTGCTAAAAGATTTTAAAGATTTTAATTTCCCACCCCCTAACTAAGTGTTGAACCAAAATCCTCATCCCCCAATTACCAAATGGTTGTTGGATGCTCAAGAAGTGAGCCAACGAGGCCTACCCTAGCTTCACAGGTCAACCCTAAAAACCCGAGTACTCCCGGAAAGGACGCCGCGCGCCGTGAGACCGTCCTCGGCCTAGCACCTTCCGTTGTCTTCCTCAAGCCCCGTTTTAGATGGCGAAGATGGTTGATTTAGGTGTCCTATTAAGTCTAATATATTATTATGCCTTAGGACTAAGTTTTTAGGTGTATTTAGGAGTGTTTTAGTGACTTTTACTTGCCCAAAAATAGTGAATTAAGCCCAAAACCAAAACTTCAATCAGCTACAAAAGTGTTCTTAAACCATGAAATTATAACATTTAAACAATGTAAGAAACTTGAGATAATAGCTGAAGTGAAAGGTTATCCTTATACCATGTGATTAAAGCCTTAAAACAAGAAGAAACTTGAGATAAATGAATGAAAAGGAAGGGAAGAACAGCTTGCCAAAGAAAAGAAAAAGTGTTTTAGTTTATCACCACTTAACCATGAATGTTATTGCATGAAAGTAAAGTGCAAAGAGATGAAAAGTGTTTGCTGAAATTAAAGTGTGTCCCTACACCACATACATGCTTCACATACACTTCACAATTAGATGATGGCAAATGGCCTTAAAGATGAGTTGATTGCAAATTAAGAGGATTACTTCTTAAACCATTATCAATGCATTAAATCATGTGTATGTTGGATTAGAGCATATGTAATGAAACTTGAAGAAATCTAAAGCATGTAAAAGAGATTATGCCTTAAAGGCTTAAGCTAAGATTTAGTGTGTGTATTAAATCTACCTCTAGAATATTTTGATCACTTAAGCATGAGTAAACCATCAACACATAAGTAATCTAGCTAACTTGAAACAAAAGGCAAAGGGACGAACCACTTACAATGGCACAAGGTGGAGGCAAGCGTACCTTTATTGTGCCAAAGAGGGTTGAAAAAGAGAAGCAAACTAACTAATATTAGCACAACTAGCCACACATCCTTGCCCTAGTGACAAGTGGGGCAAAAAAAATGAAGAAATGCTTGAAAGTACAACTATGCCCTAGCCTTACGATTTTGGGGATTTCTCTCTCAAGGTGTAGGCACAAGATATTATTAACAACAAATGAAATTATACACGAGAATAAGCTTCAAAAAATTTGCCAAAAATGCCAAAAAAAATAAAGGAGAAGGGTGAGATTTTTTACCAACCCAAAGGAGAGACCTTTGGGAGTGTTGTGTGACCAAAAGTGGGTTGAAACAACCCTTGACCTGATGAGAACCTGCAAAAACCAACAAGTTATTGCTTGCTGGAAATGCTGCACACAACAAGAAAAGTAAAGAAAAAATTATGTTTTTAGGGCAGAAATTTTTCACATGAAAGTTCCAAGTAAAAATGTATTTTTTGTGACATGTCTATGATGGTTAGCTAACCGAAATATGATATAAAAAGAACAGAAAATCAGATTAAGAAAAGAATGGAGTTTAAAAGGGCATTGAGGGTAGACTCCTCCTTGAGGCTATCCCAACAAACCCTAGAGGCAAACCTGCAAAACTTCAAACAAAACGTGAGGTATACAAGTAGATAATATGATTGAATGGACTAACAAAATAAAATGTTTTACCCTACTAGCCACCCAACATACATAGATCAACAATAATACTATTGATTAACCTACCCAAGTAAAATACTTTACTCAATAAATCTACTCAATATAACCCAAGATGCCAAAGCCACAATATCACCTCATGTGCAAGAAAGAGATAAGAATAATCTTTGTACTTCCAATCCTCCAAAGCTTCTCTATTAATCCAAAAGGGAAAGTCTTGAAGCAATGAATTGCTCCAAAACCCTCAAGAGCAAAAGAATGGATGCAAGATGGAAAAGGAGAGAGAGATGAGATGGAGATCAAGTAGCATAACCTTAGCTCAACATATGGTATCAAATGAGTGAGGGAGGGGTTCTATTAATACTTGGAAGGCAAAGCTACCCCTCTTGGATGAGTTACAAGTGTCACACATCAAAGAAAAGTCACTTTTAGGGTTTTGGTAAGTTAGGGTTTTGGCATGGATGGATGAAGTGGAAATGAGTTGGAATGAGTTGTAGGGTCTAGGGAGGCACACCAAGGAATATAATAAGTCTTCCATTAATTTTTTTATTATTATTTCACTTTTTGGAGACTTTCTAGAAGGGAGGCACGCCACTCTAGGAAAAGTGACGTTTTTGCTTAATGGCTAGGTGAGGGGGTGATGCGAGGGTTGGAAAAGGTTAGGAAATGTTAGGAAAAATCTCTCACACTTTTCCATCATTACTTTACCCCATTTGCTCAAAATTACAAAAATGACATTTTTCATATGTCATGATTTAGCAATTAAAATTGTTGTTTTCACTTATTGAGACTCCTGGTGGACAAACACCTAGCAAAAGTTGTCCGACTAAGCTGAAACTTGGTCCAAGGTTGTAGGGGGTCTCATTTCATTTCTTTTGAGCACAAATACCCCTATCAAAAACCCAAGGAACTAGTTTTTACAATATTTGCTCAAAAACAATTAATTAATTAAATAATTAAACCTTCAACCTTAGGAAAATTTAATTAATTTAATTAATTAAAAAAAAACTATCTAGACTCGACGGAATTCCGCGAAACTTTTTAAGATGTCATACATGGTCATTTACATCATTCCTAAACAATAGCTACCAGAAGATAACCCCATTAGAACGTCTTTCACCACTTTGGAGGAATTATTACTGGTGGGAGGGAAAAACTAAAGGGAAATTAATAAGGTTGAAAAGCCCAATTAATAACCTGGGGATAAAAAACCCTCGATGAAAGGAACTCTCCTAATGAAGAAATCCCAAGGTAACTGACCTAACTATGACCAATGCAGAGCTATTACATTATTAACCCACGCAGGGGTGCGGAAATTATGTTTACAAAAAAGTGTTGGAGGCATAAATTGTCCAGTAGAACCAAACTGTCTTCGACAAATTAGCATATGATGATGCATCTCTTCATGGCACATGGAGTTGACCCCCTAGTTGAATAGGCGATCAACACCTCCAAAGTTTCATCTAGGCCTCCAAAGGCATATCATCATCATCTGTTGTGTGGGCCCTAGTATCCAACCTGTGGGCTTCAAGCCCCAAGGAAGCCCAAGCTAGGCTTGTTCTTCCAAATCTGTTCACCAACTAGGTCCTGCAAAGACAATGAATACGCCCTCCAAGGATCTCAAGTCAAATGCATCATGATGAGTAAATCAAATCAATAAAAGAGTCATCTAAGCATGTACATCCAAACTACCTCGTCAAAATAAACAAGTGCTCAAAGACCCTATGCAATTTGTCAAGTTTAGGTATGGGAGGGTTGACAAAGTGACCTATTGGGTAAATCGTACCTCATGTTTAGGAGTGTTTCCCAAAGGGACCTCTTTCTAAGTCATGTGGATGAGGTGTCATGGATGGGGGCAAGACCTTTGGGCATGGGGTTCATGACATACAAGGAGTTGTAGTGTCTCAATTATGGGTGCCTTTGTAGAGGGTGTGTTGCACCTTCGTTTTCAATGCAACCTTTTCCCAAGCCCATTTATTGCCTTTTATTCTTTTAAGATGTTTCCAGGGTGAAGCCAAGGTGGGGCTTCTACCTAGGCATGAAAAATAGTGCCTGCCTTGACTCTACCCTGGTCACATCATGCTTCCCCAAGTTGAACATATTTGTGGGGCTTCTACTTAAGCATTAAAAACAGTGCCCACACATGCTCCACCTTGGTTGGCATTTTGTATTATTTATTTTTCACGGGTCCCATCAATTTCTTATGAGAGACATTTCATTGTCCTTGAGATCCCTGGGCGAGCATCTAGAAGGTTAATGATTGGATTTTATATTTTGTCAACTACAAGCTTCTGGGCCTTCAGCCCCTTCTTCCCATGAAACAAAGGACAACCCCTTCTTGGGTCAGTACACCCGAAAATCCCAAAAGGTAAGGAGACGAGGGGATGAAGTGTGGAAAGTGACAAGTATGGTCGGGAATGGCATGATGACTTGTCAAGAGGACCACCCAGTAGCAAACCTATCTCTAAGGGTGACCCACTTACTAGGGCACAATGTCAACCACCAAAGTGAAACAGGGCAAAGAGCATAATGTCCAAGCAAACGTTACATAATCAAAAGAAATAATAGATGCAACAAACTCAAATGCCTCAAATATTGAAATGACACTCACCATAATACTTGGCTTGTACCTCATGGAGCAAGACCCAATGTCTTCCGGAAGCCAACTGATGTGGTGGATGTCGTCATGATGAACCTGGAGTTGTGGTGGCGAGGTGGGTCTCTGTCTGTGCAAGTGGACACTGTTGGTCAGGCTGTCTCTTGGTACTCCATGTCTACAACCTGAGGGCCTCGAGACATCCTCTCCTTAGTTATCCCTAGGAGTTGGGGATAACAATGTTCAAATAGATATCAATACATGGAATGTGAAATGAAGCAAACTGGAACCATATTGTACCATACCACAATGCATCTGTCATCTGAGGAGTGGGGATGAAAGTGAGCTACACCATAGCTAAGCTAGCACAATCATGTATTTGGTGGAGATCAAGAGGAACTTTGTCTAGATCTGGCGAAGATGAACATGATACTTCATGCAAGCAACGACATGACACCCTTGCGTAGGGTATCCAAAAATTTGTCACCCCTGAGGGGATAACAAGCCCAATATAATTGCTCTTAACACTCTCATTTTTGGTGTTCAAACATTTTTATACAAGGTCCCAATCAAGTACAATAGTTACAAAACTACCCATCCCTTCCCATACCAAATTGGTTCATCTTCTGACTGTTTGTTACAATTCCATGCCTCCTAACTAGTTTTCATACTCATTATGTGAGTATGATTTTTGTAATGTTTCCTTTGAGCATCCTGCATCGGGTTGAAACAATCTCAGTGCCACATCTCTACAACATAGTTTTGTGGTATGATGGTCTTGTGACATATGGTTGCCAAATATGCCAATCCCACAAACTAGCATTGTCAGCTTCATCAATCTTGCAACTTATATTTAAAGGATATGCTACTCCAAGAACCTAAATTTCCTAGGTATACCAATTTCGCAGCCTAGGGATGCAAGGTAAGATGTTTCCATAATGTTAGAAATAGGGAAAAATTGAAAACAAAAATGCTTTTTAAAATTTCTGTTCACTAGATCAGCATAAAGAATGAGAGATATAAACAGATCTGAAACAAACAAAAATTTTGAGTATAAAAAATAAACTTTTATCTTACCTTTTGATTCAATGATAGATGTACCTATCACATGTGTGTATGTAAGTCTCTGTAAATATGCTCAGAAATTAGTTTAGGTTCCTGGATCACACCTCTAGGGTTTGATCTTTGTCAATGTGGATTGTGGGATGAGATGAACAAAGTTCGTCACGCACAAATAATCCAAAATATCTGGAATATAGTAATCACATCCATATGGACAAATATATATGTAATAAGAATGAATAGTAAGATGATTTACAATTGAGAATGAGGGCTCGTTTATATACACACGTAGGGGTGCCCTTAACCAATAGTCATGTCCTTTGAGACATGTCCTTTCATTATTAATAATTATTATTTATTAATTAATTATTATGTTATGAATATCTATTTATATGTATATTTATGTTCATAACATGGGACATATTTGCCAATGATAGAGACCCCCAAAAGAAACAACAATAAACACCCAGAGTCCAAACAATTGGATAACAGTAATACCCCAGCAGAGAGAACCCTCCACAACATAGTGATATAGCACATGACTGAAAACTGAACAACAAAAGATAAACCCCCTTCACACAGGAAATCTGGACAACAAATCCTTACTCAGGCAATCTGGACAGCAAGAGGGCATAGGCATCTCAGCAAAACCTTTCACTCAGAATTTCTGGACAGCAAGAGGGCAAACCCTCCATAAGCATCTCAGCAAAACCTCGCACTCAGAATTTCTAGACAGCAAAAGGGCAAACCCTCCATAGGCATCTCAACAAAACCTCGTGGAAGTCGGAAGGAGAGGTCGTGGCCTACACACAGCAAAACATCAGCCTGGAGAAGAGGTCGCATGACCTAAAGGGTAGATCTAGCACCCTAGAGGAAGCACTTCAGATTAGTGGACAGGTCTGGTGGCTAACCCTTCTTAGATGGACAGATATGGATGCTCAAGAGAGGTATCTCAACATCTCTTGCACCAATAAACAATCAAGAAGTAGCACCTAGCCAATACCAAGACCAAACAAACCTCAGATCTAAATCTGATTTGCCAACAGAAGAGGCCGCATCAACACAAGAAACAAAATACTAAGATAGTCGCAGTAAGGAGAGAGAGGAGCGAAAGTGTGTGTGTAAAAATGCAATAGGGTAGGGTCTTATTTATAGTTAGGGAGAGGAGTTAGGGTAGATATAAAAATAATTAAATATTGACATATTAATTAATATAAATATTAATTAATATGTTAATTAATATTAATATAAATTATAAAAACCCTAAACACATAAAAAACCCAAATTGGTAAAATAAAAACCCCAATCACGTAAACCAAGAGGGAAAGCAAAACAAGGGGGTACATGTTAGGACAAAGTCAAGGGGGATTCATAATGGCAAAACATGTCCATATGAGTCTCATAATGACCTATAAACTGTATCATCACTGCATAAGAGGGTACATCAACAATGTGGTCATGTCCATCTTCATAGGCACTCTTAGGTCTCATGGACCATCCCGAGAGAGAGGAAGAGGATCACATATCAACACATCTTGGTATTACACCAAGATCTACTTGGTCAAAGACCAGGTTGCCCCAGAACACATATGGGGGCCCTAGAACACATCTAGGATCTTATCCACCAAGGTACAAGACTAAGGATCAACCCATGCATTAAGCAAGGGTTCCCTAGAACACATCCAAGGGCCCTAGACACATCTAGGGACTTATATCAACCACCAAGGAACACATCCAAGGATCAATCCAAGCACTGGGCAAGGATTCCCTGGAACACATCCAGGGGCCCTAAACACATCTAGGGACTTATTGCTTGGTCCAAGACCAAGAACCCCAGTAATATACTGGGGGCCCTCACTAGGGTCTTTTGTCATGGCTCTCACTGCTTGGTCTCATACCAAGAAACCCCAGGAGTGTGTTGGGGGCCCTAGTCCATAGCTAGGGTCTTTTCCATCCTCTGTAGAATGGCTCTTGCAGCTGCATTAATTTCAACACTCCCTCTCAGCAAGAGAGGCATTCTCAGCAACACCAAGCTTGTCTCAAAAGTACACATACTTTGTCAATGACAGAGGCTTGGTAAAAATATCTATGGATTGTTCCGTCGTCAAAACATACTGAATACTGAGAATGTTCTTCTGCACTATGTCCCGAACATGGTGATATCTCATCTCAATGTGTTTTGTCATGAAAACACAGGAAACACAAAGAGCTTTACACAGCTCTGGTCATCATAGTGGATTATTGTGGGTTCCAACTCAGCACTGAACAAATCTGAGAGTAGCTTTCTGAGCCACGCTGCTTCTCTACTAGCAGCACTTGCAGCAATGTATTATGCCTCTGCAATGCTCTGGGCTATGGAGCCTTGTTTCCTGTTGAACCAAGAGATCATAGTTGAACCCAAACTGAAACAATATTCGAAAGTACTCTTCCAGTCCACTGTACTGCCCATCCAATATGAATATGTATATCCATGAAGCATTGCACCTCCACTGGAAGTGTATCTAAGCCCTTAGGTTGTAGTCCCCCGAATATATCAGAGAATATGTTTAACAACAACCACGTGAATATGTTGCAGTTCACACATGAACTGGTTGAGGGCATTCACTACATGATAAATATCTGTTCTGGTATGTATAAGATACATCAAGGACCCAATGATCTACCGATATATAGTGAGGTCTTCCAGATCTGAAACTATAGTTTGGTCTTGCAACTTCTTCAGTTTAGAAATCATCGGTGTGGATATGGACTTACAGTCCAGCATGCCAAGTCTACAGAGCATATCAACTACATACTTGCTCTTGTGAGAGAAGGATCTCACCTGGTTTCTGCCACACTTCTAAGCTTAGAAAATAATACAAAAAGACTCAAGTCTTTTATTTCAAAATCTGTTGAAAAGCTCCCTCTTAGTCTGAGCTATCAAATTTTTCTTTCCTGTAAGGAACAAATCATCCTAAGGTAACTGGATGATTCTGTACAATCTTTATATAAAGATTGGAATCTGCAATACTCTTGGTGAACCCAAGACTCTGTTGAGAAACTGTCAATTCTTCCATACCAAGCTCTCGGAGCTTGCTTCAATTCATGGGATTCTTTCCCATGGATTACGAACCCCACAGGTTGTTAGATATAACCTCTTGCTCAACTTCACCGTTAAAAAAATCAGTCTTAACATTTATCCGGTGAAGTTTCCAACCAAAAAACAACTACAGCTAGGGATATAATGAATCTAATGGAAGTATACCTGGTAGAGATCTCATCATAGTCAATTTCTTTGAATTTTTCAACACTGCCATTTGTTGCATGCCATGGCCTAACTCACATATGGGGACTACTCCCTCTGAGTCTCATAATATGTCTGCATCTCTGCATGTGCAAACTGGCTCCGTCTGAACCTACAAGATCCTTTGACTGAAATCATATCTCTTCAAGAAGTAATTGGTGTCGGTACCATGTTTAATATGAAAAACTTGAACTAGTTTGGGCTGAAGACACACTTGTACTTTGCAGCCTACTACCAGTTGTAGCTATCTAGGGCATATTTTGTGTATGCAGTATATGTTAGTTCAAGTAACTGTCCTACTAGATTGATGTCTATGCAAGACCCCTTTTTATAGGGGTTCAGTTCCTGATCAAAGTTACTTACGAATTCTCAAACTGATCAAATTGGATCTTTTGAAGGCAACAGATGTTTGTAATGTGACCAATAAATTCTCGCAGCAAGTTATGTCAAAGTTGACATGGGAGAGCCCAAGCAGGATAAAATGCATATGGGTATTTGTGGCTACACAATGTAATCTAAGTGTGCCCATGTATGTTCAGTTTGAAAAACACTGAGAATCCCTCTTTGAGTGCCAATGGATTTGAAAGAGGAAACTTGAACACGATCTCAAGGAATCTGCAACAGAAAACCAAGGATCCACCAAAAATAAAGAACACTAGACTCCAGATTCTCCTAACAAGAAATCTCTCTCAACCAGAATTAGTCATTCCACCAAAAATCCAAACAAGTTTACTTTGGCACCCAAACTTGCATCCCACAAATGTTCAAGAGAATAAATAAGATAGTCTTTCACTATCCCCTCTACTTCAAACAGTCCAAATTGATCTGGGATCTTTTCGTCGGGTGACTTATTAAAGAATTGCATAAAATGAGCATAAACAAAAGTACACCATAAAGAAGGAAAAGCTCAAAATGAAAGAGACACAATCATCCAATATGAACACAAAGAACTTGATAACGGAGTTCGTCCCTGGTGGACTACGTCTCCGAGTCCTGCTCTCAAATGGATAGGTCTTTTTATTAACTCCACAAAAGAATTGGGCAAAATACATAAGTATACCTCATTCTGGAGTTAAGTCACAGAAGCTTTGCTCAGATCAGAAAACTAACACCACCACTGCGTTCGTGGTGTCGTTTTACCTAAAAATGACTATCTCCACGCCTCAATCCGAGTTGGACACTTTTAGGCCCCCAAGACACCCCTGCGTCGGTTTCCATGCCACTGCTCCTGCAATTAATAACTGACAAATCTCGAAATCTGTGCCAAAATCTAGAAAACTGCGCCCAAATCTGTACTGTACAGATGTGCTCAACCTGCCCCTTCTCCGTGCTCTTGTGTGTGAACTCTGGCAGACACCCCCTTTTTATACCAAAAGTTGGCGGTTATGCAATAAGTGTGGCGGTTGCCATGGTGGTTAGAGGAGCTATATTAAGTCGCTAGTTTGGCAAAGGTCCCAGGGTCGAATCCCATGGGCCTCCCCATTTTAGCTTATGGTTACAACAGATCTGTTGGCTAGGCTAAAATTGGCGGGCGAGCTGCTAAAATGGTGGATTGTTTACTACATGTGGCGGATGGTTTTGGCATGTGCCCCTAAACTGGCAGAATAGCTATTTATAGTGGTGAATATGTTATATATGGAGGTTGGTTTGGTTAATTGCATGGCGGATGGATAAGACCCCAGGGCTGGCGGAGGCTGTGGTTGTATGGCACACTATGGAACTGTTATCGCACGGTTTGTAGGAAAGGTTAAAATAGCTTGAGTCAAGGGCAGAAACCGGCGTAACAGGAGCTTCCCCACCCACTGTCACCTCGATGGGGGGCTCTTTCTATTTAGGAGGGCTAGTCCAAGGGAGA
>SNQJ01S0183577.1:2610-13210 GCA_010110895.2 Picea sitchensis | reverse complement strand
TGTTTTTTCTACAAAAATTCTTAATTGAATGGTTGTAGGCTTGTACTCTTGCATTTATTTATAAACTTTGCTGATTTTAAAACCCTAGGTGACAAGCACACAAGTAGGTCCTTGTTTCATGTCCCCTAAAAGAGAAATATTCAACCATTGAAGAAGGAAGGAAGAGCCTAGCCATTGCTACACTCTTTTTACTTCTTTCCCTGTGCTAGCCGTGCCTTTTAAGAGCCAAGAAGGAGGAGACGTCCCAGGCCTAGGATATCTACACCTAGGGTCGTCCTGCTTCTAGGGTTTGGTAATAGGGCCTTGCCATTGCAACACCCTCCCTCACCTTACTCTCTCGTCTTGACTTATCCTTTATGCTAGCCGTTTTGCCAAGTTTAACCTAAGGAAGGAGGAAAGAGCATGAGGCCTTGCTTAAGCAATATCGGAGTGAGCCTCTTTCCCCTAGGGTTTTGATTCTAGGGCCCTGCCATTGCAACACCTTAGAACCCTTCCCTCTCGTCCTTAGCCTTTTATCCCTTCAACTTTGCGTCCTCTCTTTATTTGACTCCATTTACCCTTGGGCATTGATCCCAGATCCACAACGTTGAAGTGATAGTGCTCAAACAACTCTTAAAACTTTTATAATTTGAAACCCTAACTAACTGACTAACCCTAATAAGGCTGACGTCATACTTGGTTATTCCATCTTGACGCGGCACTTTTTGTTGATAAGCAATTAGATGATGATTAAGAGCATTTATTGAGTAAGGGATTGATTAAATACATTGTTGGCTACATCATCTCAATATTTATTGATGAATTGATATTATTCTACTGCTATATTGATTGACATTGATCTCATTGATATCTATGTTTTAATTGCTTGTATATTGATATCAGATAGTTATACGAAGTACTAACCCATTGAATTATAGCCTGCATATATTGTTTTGTTATTGTCTTGTCCCGGGCAGGTGTTCTCATTTGGGGCTACACTTCATTATTGGTTGATTAGCCGGACTATCTGACCTTGGTGGTAACCTATGAGGAGGAACTTTTACTTTGGCCTCTTCAAAACCCCAGGTTACCGGGGACGTCTCCCCTGGGCTAACCTCCCTGGATAGAAAGAACCTCCCCATTGTGGTGACATTGGGTGGGGTAGGTTCCTGTTACGCCAGTTTGACCTCTATCCTCTAGCCATTCGACCTAGCTACAAACTATGTGATAACAGGGCCTTTGGGCTGTTTGGAGGTCATGAGTTCGACTCTTGGGGAGTCTAATAAACTTTTTCTTATTCCAGCCATGGAAGGGGTGCCATGTGGCACCATATCACTGGTCCACATAAAAAAACTGCCACTTGTCACAATTTGATTTGCCAATGAAGTTGACACATGTCATCACCGAACGTGTCCATGTCTGCCATGCCACGTCATCTTGCCAACTCAGTTGTGCCACGTGTCACCCTTGCAGTGGCGCCACGTGTCACTTTGACTTTTGTCTATTTTGACCAAGTTTGACTGAACTTTGACTGCTTATAACTTTTTATCAGTAACTCTGTTTGACGAGCTGTTTGCGCCATTAGAAATCTTGCGACGCACTCTTCATGATTATGCCATTTTCACTGAGTTTTTGGAACTTTGAATTTTTGCCCTTTTGTTGTGTGTTGAAGCCATTCTGAGCGTTATGACTTGCGTCTGTGCATTCTGAGTTATCTTAACCTTCTCTGGATCCTTTTTGGATCACAAATGGTACTAAAGTAACCATATGCCACAAAGCCCATCTATTCTTCTTGAATCTTCTCATGAACCCTACCGCTCAAGATAATGAAAGAGACAAGTTCACTCTATCTCTCTTAACACAAGCATGTGTTCAATATGAATTATGAAAAGACTATCCCTTCCTTTATTTAATGAAAGTGAGGGAGGACAACAATCATAACATGAAAACTAAAGTTATGTAAGTGGTAATCATGGTCATAAGGAGGACTTCTGACACTACATGCTTGCTCTATCCATTGGTGGATAGGCTTGTTATAAAATCTGCAAGGTGAATATGGCAGCCCATCATTAAGCCATAAAAAATCATCAACAAAAGTCTTCAAACTCCCGAACCCTTGCATTGCAATGATTACCCTTAGAGGCACCTCAGAATTGGTCTTGATCAAACCCTTGAGAGGAAGGGCCCATTCTATATGAGGCTTTGAGTGATGTCTCTATTAATTTGAAAATAAATTAAATTAAATTTGAGATGTAGTGGACAGACCAATTTGGTGATTTTGCCCTTTTAGTTTCTAGTCAAACCTATTTCAAACAAAAACAGACAGAAGGTATTGTAGCTATAGAGTTTTCATGTCATACAAAGATTTATAGGTCTACTATTGGCTGTAAGGAATGTTGTGCCTTATTAGTATGTCCTTCTACTGTAGATTCATAAACATCTCTAAGATTCCACTACATAAAAGATGCTTGTCAAAAATAGCAGACCTCTCTCGGACTTGTGCATTAAAGCATAATTCAAAACAGGGTTAACAAAGAGTGAAAATAATTATAGTGATAGTAATTTCACACACAAATTATTGCTTAGTTTGAAGCACTCTCAACACCACCAGATAGGATAATCCCCCTTACAAAATCAATACTTCTAGAATACACAGACTACCGGGAAATAAAACCATGGCTGCTAGAGCTGGTCACTATGAAGATATCTTGGAATACACTGCTCATAATAAAAGTGCTATTAGAGGC
Organism: Picea sitchensis; assembly: GCA_010110895.2. Taxonomy (NCBI): domain Eukaryota; kingdom Viridiplantae; phylum Streptophyta; class Pinopsida; order Pinales; family Pinaceae; genus Picea; species Picea sitchensis. Next base: position 10,484 of record SNQJ01S0183577.1, on the reverse strand, counting down.
TATCATGACAAACACAGCATCGAATTAAAAGGAGGCCATTTATACTAACCCATTCTACCTTTCTTGGATCAGGGGCCCATGTTGCACATTGGACAAGAGACAATGTTGCAACATGGAATGATCTCTGGTACTCCATGTGTCCACCACTAAGCACAAAAAGTTGGGTCAAGTAGCAAATTAAAACAATAGAGACAACCTTCAGAAAGTAAATTCAAAAACTGAAACTAGGTGCCCTTAAAAGGGTCATCATACAAGTACTCTCTCTTTGCTCCAAAATAGACAGAAAGTCAAGGAGAACAGAGCATCTTGAGTTTGGGTTTCAATGACTGTTGATCTGTAAAAACCCTAAGAAGTGGATCTACGCAGGCTCAAGTCTGCAACTCTTGAGCTCCTTTCACGCCCTAAGCTCTGATACCATGTTAGAAATAGGGAAAAATTGAAAACAAAAATGCTTTTTAAAATTTTTGTTCACTAGATCAGCATAAAGAATGAGAGATATAAACAAATCTGAAACAAACCAAAATTCTGAGTATAAAAAATAAACTTTTATCTTACCTCCTGATTCAATGATAGATGTACCTGTCACGTGTGTATGTAAGCCTCTGTAAATATGCTCAGAATTTAGTTTAGGTTCTTGGATCAAACCTCTAGGGTTTGATCTCTGTCAATGTGGACTATGGGACATATTTGCCAATGATAGAGATCCCTAAAAGAAACAACAATAAACCCCCAAACAATTAGATAACAGTAATACCCCAGCAGAGAGAACCCTCCACAACACAGTGATATAGCACAAGACTGAAAACTGAACAGCGAAAGATAAACCCCCTTCACACAGGAAATCTGGATAGCAAATCCTCACTCAAGCAATCTGGACAGCAAGGGGGCATAGGCATCTCTCAGCAAAACCTTTCACTCAGAATTTATGGACAGCAAGAGGGAAAATCCTCCATAGGCATCTCAGTAAAATCTCGCACTCAGAATTTCTAGACAGCAAGAGGGAAAACCCTCCATAGGCATCTCAGCAAAACCTCGCGACAACCAAAAGGAGAGGCCGCGGCCTACACACAGCAAAACATCAGCCTAGAGAAGAGGTTGCGAGACCTAAAGGGTAGATCCAACACCCTAAAGGAAGCACTTCAGATTAGTGGACAGGTTCGATGGCTAACCCTTCTTGGATGGATAGATCTGGTTGCTCAAGGGAGGTATCTCAGCATCTCTTGCACCAGTAAACAGTGAAGAAGTGGCACCCAGCCAATACCAAGACCAAACAAACCTCAGATCTGAATCTGATCTACCAATAGAAGAGGCCGCATCAACACAAGAAACAAAATACTGAGGTAGTCACAACAAGGAGAGAGAGGAGTGAAAGTGTGTGTGTAAAAATGCAATAGGGTAGGGTCTTATTTATAGTTCGGGAGAGGGGTTAGGGTAGATATAAAAATAATTAAATTAAATATTGACATTTTAATTAATATAAATATTAATTAATATGTCAATTAATATTAATATAAATTATAAAAACCCTAAACACATAAAAACCCCAACCTCATAAAATAAAAACCCAAATCACATAAACCAAGAGGGAAAGCAAAACAACAAGGGGGTACTTGTTAGGACAAAGTCAAGGGGGGTTCATAATGGCAAAACATGTCCACATGAGTCTCATAATGACCTATAAACTTTATCATCACTGCATAAGAGGGTACATCAACAATGTGGTCATGTCCATCTTCATAGGCACTCCTAGGTCTCATGGACCATCCCGGGAGAGAGGAGAGGATCAATATCAACACATCTTGGTATTACACCAAGATCTACCTAGTCAAAGACCAAGTTGCCCCAAAACACATCTGGGGGCCCTAGAACACATCTAGGGTCTTGTCCACCAAGGTACAAGACCAAGGATCAACCCATAAATTAAGCAAGGGTTCCCTGGAACACATCTAGGGACTTATATCAACCACCAAGGAACACATCCAAGGATCAATCCAGGCACCGGGCAAGGATTCCCTGGAACACATCTAGGGACTTACTGCTTGGTCCAAGACCAAGAACCCCAGTAATATACTGGGGGCCCTCACTAGGGTCTTTTTCCATGGCTCTCACAGCTTGGTCTCATACCAAGAAACCCCAGGAATGTGTTGGGGACCCTAGTCCATAACTAGGGTCTTTTCCATCCTCCAGAGAATGGCTCTTGCATCTGCATTAATTTCAACACATAACATGACATTATAAGGTATCTTAGTATGCGGGTTCTGCAATTCTGCTTAGGAATCTTGACTAATTTGAAACTTAACCAATCTAGAACAAATCATCAATGGAAATGAACTTGGAATGCAAGAATAACTAATGGCATCGTGAAATTATAATTATGAATAAGAAAATATGCCTTACTGCACCTTTTTTGCATGTGTTTATAAAAAAATTAGAAAACAACTTTGAATATTGGATTAGGTGCAAATAGATATTTGCACTATATTTATAGCACTCTTCATTTATGTCCAAAAAATTGCTTATGTCAAGCCTTTAAATGCAATTATATAGCATTAGCTCTCGGTGATCTTTGAAAAAGTGAAGTTATGAACCAGCTATTAATCTATCCAAAGATTGCCTAATTCATTCCCTGAAAGTGGAGCCAATGTTAGTTTAGATTTTTGCTACTATAAACGCAAAATAGAAATTTAAATGATTAACAGACTGAACCGTTATCTATAATGTCAAAAGCTCTTCCCATGAAGGTCAAGAATAGCCAAGGATGTTGACATGCAATTGATTCTCACTATTCAATGTTGCTTTTGGATCGAATCATGCTTAACAAGAAATGAGCAGACCGTTATAAGTAGAAGTAATTAAGTCTTGAACATGAGATTTAGAAAAGTTATGATTTCCTTTGAAGACGAAACCTGCATGTAATATATACCACAGCCCCACAGCTCAAATCTTGAACATCTATTCTTCTTTCCTCTATAGGAATAAGGATGCATATGTTCTCCCTAAAGGTCTAGCTGTAAATGTTCATCTTTGACTCAACAACTAGAGAGAAACTTGGTTCAAGGTCATTCTTAAAAAATCACTGGTAGCAAATAACAGATGATAGTTTCTTTACACAATAAACAATCAGTTGATAAAGCTCAATGGGGCCTTTTGTTACTATTAAGCCTAATTTGATTAGACTTCTAGGTTTCTTCAGGCTTGCAAGGCAGTTAAACAAGTAAAAATCTTCTTTCTTCCCTCAGACTGACTTTTTATTGTGTTTCACTGAACCAACCCACTCTCCCATGGTCCCCATCAATAAAAATTCCAAGTGTCTGAAGAACTTGTATTTCTATATCTGGACTGTGAAAATTCCCCTGCATGTGATCATGTTATCATGGCATTGAAGCCAGCACAGTCCCAAGGGTGGTCATCGGAGCAATGACACAAAAATCACAACATTTTACACTATCATAGTTCTAGAGTCTAGACACATTTAGCTGGCCCAACGGATGACTTGATAGTTGACTTACTAGCTTTAAGTGATACTTTTACCTGTTCAGCAGAATAACTTGGTGACACTGGACCTATTGACGTAGTCTGCTCCATTGATTTCAATTTATTCTGTATCGCTGCAATTTTAGAACTCTTGCTCACAGTGCATGAAGACATGCAAGAAATGTTTGGATTGTCAGAATTTTCATCCACAAAACGAACAACCAATGGACGGCCAAGGGCAAATCTACCATTCATACTTTCTTTGGCCTTTTCAGCTTCCTGCATACAACATTTGGTTCAAGCAGTAAAATAAGGTAATTCTCCCTGAGGAATGTATGCACCTTATCATACCAATTTTCAAGGATGTTATTGACTTGCCATTTAAAGACATTAGTACTTGCCTCTCTTTTACTGAATTCTATGAATGCAAAGCCACGTGGTTCCCCCTTTCTAGGGCCATGTCTATGCCACATAAACTCTTCAAAACAGATTTTGCCAAAAGGAGAAAACATCTTAATAACCTGATACCTGATAACCATAAAATTGTTTATTTTAGTAGCCAGAAAATCATTCCTTCAATGTGGCAACATTATGTAGGAATGATCTATATCTAACTACTAGTCACAATATCAACACATGTTACAGAATCGATGGACATATTGAAGGCATAATACATACAAACTATTCAGGCATGTTTATTGCAGTTAAGCTATGCATGAAAGTGAGAATCCTATTATTCACTGCTTACTCTGTTATACGGTGATCTAAATTACCAACGTATAATCTGTTTATGTGCTTTCCTTTAATCACCCCTTTTAATTTCTGCACCTGCACCAGCACCGGCATTGAAAATTGAAATAAGGCTTCACAATAATTTTGGAAACTAGACCATTAATATTGTCAAGGAAGGCAAAGAGGAGAAGCACAAAATATCATCCTCGAACTTAATTCACAGCATTTCCAATACTCACTTCATTAGAATGTTAGCATACCTCTGGTATCCCAGAGAAAATAATCGGACATGTCACAATTAAAGAATGAAGACAACAGTTTGTTCAAAAAGAGTTCCACAGTACCAGATCTAGACCATCAGAAACAACAGAGAACACCTTTGGCATCTAAGGACAGCATGTCAAGAAGGGAAATACATAAAGTAGCAAATATGATCAAGCACCAAATCCGAAAAGGGCATTTAGATCCTCTGATCAGGACTATCTCCTCAAGCTTCTTCCTGGGTTGAAGAGCACTGGCATAAAGCTTCTTCCTGGGTTGAAGAGTACTGGATAAACACTTTCTTACATCAATTCTCTGCTTTGCCCAAGGCACTAATGACATGTTAAACTAACTGGAATAATTATAAAGAAAAGGTTTGTTTCAAGACACTACTCCATCAATCAAGATAAGATGATAAGATAAGTTAATTTTATTCATGTCCAACAAGTGACCACAAATATGTCAATGGGACTGCAAAGTACATCAGTGAGAATACAAAGTGGGAGTGCAAAAGCAGCTCCTGGAAAATCATGATATGCCTATGCTGAGAAAGATTAAAGTCTAAGACCTAACAACATGGAGCAGTGAAACAAAGCGATGATGATTGAAAAGTTGAAGCAAATTCATTTAACAATTTCAGTATAGGCACAAGTGTTAAAATTTTCAGACCATGGTAGGCAGATTCTGCACTCAGAAAACCCTAACAGCTAAAACAGAAAAGGTTAAGGACTACCAAAACTGTGAATTCTGAATACGCTAATCTACTAAAACACCATACTGAAAATATAGGACAGAAGTACAAAATTAAACTCTCAAACCTTCAACCTGCTTTTCATTAAATCTGGAAAAACAGCATACTGCTACAGCTCAAAAATACTTCGCTAATTGTTATCGCACAGATTGTAGTTTGGGAAAAGCCCAACCCAAACACCACGTGTGAGACACAACTGGGAACACCTATCACTATCACCTCAATAGATGTTGTAATGTTCCTTAGCAATTTCGGCCAAGAACTAGGGTTTGCTGTTGTTTGTAGTTGTTTGATTTTTGCAGGTTGTGATTACAGAAAGATGTGCTGAAGAGTTTTGCTTGAATTTTTATTGCATTGAAGACATAACAACAAGATTGGAACACTGTGCAAGGAAAGAAAGACATAAACAAGACAATGAGCTTCAGATCAGACCTTTATTTAATATTAGAAGAGATCCTCATACATGGATCTGTAGATCAGGTACAATAGAGAAAATATAGAGAGCCTAGGTCTTCACCCACTGAATATAGTTGGTTACAAGATTAATTTCTTTCCCTTCCTGAATAGAATCCTTCATATCTCTGCTGGTACGGCCCAGGATGGCTGGATCTGTAATTGGTACGGCCCTGACTGGCTGGAAATGCTCAATATTTCGGCCTCCTAGTAAATGGCCTCCAAACAATACCAAAACACCCTCAAAAATGTAGATCGGGAGCTATAGAGTAGGGAGGATCCAAGTTTAAGTGAAAACCCCCAAGGCTTCCTTCAGATCTAAGAGTATCCCCAATGGGATTTGCGCCCTCCTTCAAAAATTCGTCCCAAGCCAAATAAAATCATCCAAGAGGAAAACCCTTGGCGTAAAAGCTGCAAAAGGGTACTATGACCCTAGCAATAGACCTCCAATAGTGGAGAAATGCGGATCAAGTCTCCTCCAAGCAAACCGAGCTTCTTCTCTTCCAATGGTGCGCCCTACTGCAGGAAAACCCTCATATCTGTACATCAAACTCCAAATATTGCATGTTGAATACCTGTGACTGGATTATGGTGAGGGAGGGATCTTTGACCTCCTTGGCAAAGCTTGAACCAGGAACAGAGGAATCTTTCACCTCCTTGCTGGTTTCTAGGGTTTGTTCACTCAAAACCCTCAAAACGTAAGTTGTCTAGCTCAAGAGTGCAAGAGTGCAAGAGAATAATGATAATTGGATGATGAGAGGTGCGCCCTCGTCTTTCTTTTATACCTCATTTTTATAATTTGTCATTGAGTTGTTTTTTCCCACTTACTAAGGTTTTATTTTAATTCTCCTTAAAGTAACTTGAATCTTCCTTAGCCTTTTACCAATGTCACTTTAATAATATACTTTAGATCTCCTAGTGACAAAACCATACTTTCCTCCCCCTTATTTGTCTTGGACTATAGTCTAGAGGGTTAGCTAGACTACTACGTCCTTGAGCTCTTGTGTCAATGAGAAGGGGATATTACAGTCTTCCCTACTGGAAATTGCTTGCCCTCAAGCAATCCAGAACCAGTTTCTTACAATATTCGCTCACTTTCCCAAGTAGCATCTTCTATGGGCAAATCTTTCCATTTAACCAAATATTCTTTAATTGCTCTGCTCCTTAGTTGTTTCACCTTGGTTTCTATGATCTCCTCTGGTATTAAGTGTAGATGCCCTTCTTCATCAACTGGTGGCAATGTCTCATTGACTAGTACATGTTGGCCCAATGCTCTTTTCAAGCAGGACACGTGAAAAACATTGTGGATTTTACTCCCTGGGGGCAACTTTAGTTCATATGCCACCTCTCCAATTCTTCTTTGCACTTCATATGGACCATAGAAGCGTGGTTGTAATTTCTCAACACCACTCTTCTTGATAGATGCTTCTCTGTACCGCTGCAATCTCAAGTACACCAGGTCACCTACTTCAAAAGTGCGCTCCACCCTTTTTCTATCTGCGTATAATTTATGTTGGTTTTGTGCTCTATGGAGATTGTCCTTGAGTTCTCTGATGATGTCCTAATTGGACTAGATCCACTCCTTTGCCATAGGAGCCTTGCTTTCCCCGAATACAATCTCCTAAAAAGTGTAAATGTGTTGAACCTGCACAGAATAGATCTAGCTAGAAAATACCACACACATTTGCAGAGAGAAATTGAGAAGGAAGAAGCAAGAGAGAAAGAATGGAAGAATTCTCATTAACTGTATTCCACACTCAAAGAGTGAATAATTTACAATAGATATAGGCTACATGAGTAACTAATGCGCCATAGTGGTGGTCTAGAGTGATTTGGACACACACCAACAGTTACGGGAGTAAACTACCACCTAGTCTAGTCTCTCAGGCAGTTACGGGAGTGAACTGCCACCTAGTCTGAGTTAACTACTCTATCAGTCTTCAGTTAACTAACTGAAACAGAGTGAAGTGAGGAGGAGATCAGGGAATCATGAGTAATGTGCTAGTCTGGTAATGATCCCAAAGACAATGCACATTAGTTGGTGATGATCCCAACGTTGCATGGTGACAAAACTAATGCAACATCTAGACTCCACTCAACTAGTCAAACTGAAGTGAAAACTAAAGAGAATATTCTCCCTAGAGGAATATTCTTCCTAAAATATAGGAGACTGAATAATGACTAATAAACAAGGAAAAACCTT
>SNQJ01S0183576.1:4942-18980 GCA_010110895.2 Picea sitchensis | reverse complement strand
TTCGTTTTGCAGAGACAGAGTATTTTGAGGTGGCCACTGACAAGATCCAGGACCTGGAGTCCAGTCTCCCTGAAATTCTCCTGTCTGTACGCGTTGCGGAGCTTGCCCTCAACTATGGTAAGGGTACGATTCAGTCATGGTTTTAGTACCTTCATGAAGAACGCGGGGTTATTCGAATTAAAATTTTGCACAACTGTCCTTGCGTCGTGGTAATGAATGGTAAATTCCTCTTTTGAACAAAATGTTTTGCTTGTAATTCCCATTCTATACAAATTTGGTATTTTGCCCTTAATTTATTTCGTTTATCTTTACAATTTGTTCTTCTGTAAAGATAACAGGATCCCAGAAATCCCGAGAAGATAAAACATTTATGGAAGGAGTATGGAGGGGGACGAGGGTGGTTGGAGAGTAAATGCATGAGGCGGTCGGGAGGAATAAGGGGGGAAAGAGGGGGATGTGCGCACCATTCGGACGGGGAGGGATGCAGCGGACTGTTTTGGTTGTGAGCAGCGATTTTGTGGGCACCTTGGTATTGTGTGTTAGTACCTTCACGAAGAACGTGGGGTTATTCGAATTAAGAATTTTCACAAACCGTCCTTACGCCGTTGTAATGAATGGTAAATTCCTCTCTTGAACAAAATGTTTTGCTTGTAATTCCCATTCCATACAAATTTGGTATTTTGCCCTTAATTTATTTCGCTTATCTTACAATTTGTTCTTCCTAGAAAGATAACAGATCCCGTAAATCCCGAAGATAAAACATTTCATGGAAGGAGTGTTGAGGGGACGAGGGTGGTTGAGAGTAAAATGCATGAGGCGGTCGGAGGAATAAGGGGGAAAGAGGGGGATGAGACCACCATTCGACGGGAGGGGACAAAATGGGACCGCTTTGGTTGCGGAGCAGCGATTTTGTTGGCACCTTGGTATTGTGTGGATGGTGGCATCTTGATCAGTTGAGCCACCGCGTTGCTAGAGGTTTTGGTTATCGGGGCCATGATATCCGTAGATATCCCGGAGCTTGTATCGCTTTCCCAGCGGCGTGGGTGACATTAGTTTGGGAAGTTTTCCTGTTTTGCCAGATGGGACCGTGGAGCGTGTAGCAGAGAGCAAATGTTAAAGGCATCCGAAACCATATTTAGCATCAGAACTGGGTAACCTGCTAAATTATGCATTTATTTCATTCGGCTATGAAACCGTTAATCCGATAAATTCACCACCGATACCGTAATCTAAAATCAATAGTATGCTAAGTGAAGTTAATGTTTTCGCCATTAAATAAATTGTTTATGGAAATAAATACCGCTAGGAATATTAGATGTTAAGCATGGTATCGAGCGCCTTGTTCAAATTGAACCTATGGGCTACAAACCCGAGTGTTAACCTACCACAAGCTTAAACCATAAACAAAATACTTTTAGTTTGATCTGTTATGACTGCCGCAGTAAAGGAAAATACACTCAAGATAGTACACCTACATTATCCAAGCAAATGGTCTCACGTATATAGTAAGCAACAGTTTTAGGTAGAAACCTGTAACTAGATCATATATGGTCACTACATTCGTAGTTTGAACATTCGAAGGAATCCCTTAAAAATAGTGGCAACAAACCGGATAAAGGGAGGGATCACCTTTCACAACTTGACTATCCTTAAAACAACCTCAACGAAGCTATTAAGCATGAAAAAAAAAAAAAAATGATGAATTAATTTTATTTGGAGCAGTACTTATCGATGAAATGTCGGGAAGCATTAGCCATTTGAACCTGGAAGATTTATTGTCGTAACGTAATTATTGCTTTATAAAAATACAAAAAAGGTAATTTGCAAGGTCTTGAAAGCGGGCCTATTTTATCTCTAACCCACCCCCAAATGAGGAACCGGCATCGCTAAATTAAAAGAGATTTAGGGAAAAAATTATAATATGCAAGAAGTGTAAAATTTCCGCCGTGAAATGAACTCGCGGAATGACCAATGCAAATTTTAGTCTTGCCTAGAAAGCGAGTTTAACCCTACGTAACGTTTGTGTAATTAACCAATTGTCCCGAAGAAGGGATGTCGGTTACACGTCGAGATGGGTCTGAGCCGACAGATCTCGGGCGGATACCCGACCTCCGTCATATCTCGGGAAAGGTGCGAGGGAATTAACCCTTCATCGACCAACAAAGTCCGTAGAGCCATGGGGATCTGACTACGTCTATAGAGGTAAGAGTCCCATACTATTTGAAATCGCTAAACGCCATTTCCGATTTAATCGGAGCCATTGAACGCTACTCGACACGGTAAAGGATCTTGAGTATTCTGGATTCAGACTGATTTCTGCAAGAATAATGGCAGCGAATCGCGATTTCGCGATTTTCGACAGAGAGAGGAGAAGGGAGGTGACGTGGCAAGAGAAAAAAGCACGTGCCATCGGAGTATCGTTCGGCATCTGGCTTCGGCCCCAAGGAAAACTTGTATCGCGGATTCGCGATCCACGAAATCTCGATGGCGACGTGGCAGCTTGAGCCCCGGGCGTTGATGGGATACACGTGGCGTCATAGTGTCATATCGGGCTTTCGACATTCGTAGGTTTGTGGGAGGAGTGAACCGACAACGGAAATCGCGAAACTCCGAATGCGACGGGTCCCACAAGCTTACCGTTAAGCCGGGCGTCGGAAGGTCCGACCTGCCTAAAATGAATGACAGTGGCACGGAGATCTGGATCTGAATCTTAGGGACACGCGCCCATTGACATCGAAACGCCGAAACTCAATCCCGATGTAATGGCGTAAGGTCAACGGGACAGTCATATGTGGACCAAGCTCAGTAAGGGCTAGCGAAGAGAGCCGGAGCCCACAAGCGCATCGGAATTGAAGAGGTAAGCGAACTCGTAATGCTGGAAAGTCCAAACTCAAACTGGCGCGCCGAGAATGGGGTCAGCATGGAGCCACGGTCAATGATAGGTGTCTAGCTCTGAGGATAGTAATAAGGCACCGGATCGAACCGCATCGGAGTTTGACGGAGTCAGACTGAATGGGGAATTACTAAAACCCGGCTCAATAAACTGGTTCCTAGTTGAAATCACGCCGTCCCAAGGCGTATTTGAAGAACGGGAATCCACCAAGATGATGGATATTCGACAAAGGAATTCCAAGAAATTCCAAAGAGTCGCTGAGGCTCAATTGGATGAAACCTAATCCATCCCGTTCTCTTTTTTATATTTTATCTCTTAAATTTCATCATAATTCACTAAATGAATTATGCAGTTTGATTATTACTTAATTAATCAATCTTATATTCTTTAATTAATTTTTATAGTCTTTAAGCATTTGTTTAATTAGGGTCGTTACAATATGTATGTCTCATGTGTGTGTCATAGTTGTTGGTGGTTGCAGCCAATGCCAGCCGGATCGAAAGGTATTTATTGCATTTTGTTTTCCGAACAGGCTGACCAATGGTCTTTGTCCTTACCTTGTGGGAATTGAGCTGAAACTGGTTGAAGAAGTGGTGGTTGCGAGGCCCGTGGACGAAGAGGGAGGCTGTCGCTCCTGAGAAGCTCTCTAGGTGAGAGAGTTTGTTAAAGGCCTTTCTCTTATAGAGAGTCTAGCACCAACTAATGAAGCTCTCCAAGAATCTCGGTTCACCTCATTGTTAAATCCCGTTGCAAGGAGGTGAAACATCCGGGATGGACTGCAGGAGAGTGAAGGTGTATACCTGGGTGAATAGGAAATTTGGGGAATGAGAGTTCGTGAGTATTGGGCATAAGAAGTCTCTTGGAGAGAATCATTCCAATTGCACCTCGCCTCGTAACCTCAAATTTCAGTATATATAGGACTTCTGCCTTGGGTGGATTCTTAGTCCTAGCTCAAGGGTGATCGATTGTTGAGCCTAATGAGAAGCATGGTCTATAGCTGGGAGGTTCGTGGAAGTTCTGCACGCATTTGGTGGTGTTAGTCTAGTTGAAAATATAAGTATCAATCTGAGCTTAATTTATATGTTATGCATGTCTCTGATTCTTGAAATGTTATCATCATGTAATATGTCATGACAAGGAACTAATGTTAATTCCATTAATTTTGTATGGTAGTAGTAATTCTGTGATTATTTTGATTAAGTGTTTAATTCATTAAAAAATTCATATATTATATAAGTGCATATTCCACAGTGGTAACATTATTCTGGTCTCTATCGAGGGTCAGGATGCTATAGTTTGGTATTAGAGCTAAGTCAGAGCCAAGTAGTGGTACTTTTCGTTCGCCTATGGGTGGTCAGATGTTACAAATTACCATCAAAGCTTTAAAGGCTAATTTGAGGTTGTGTTAATGGAATTTCCCAACATGTTGGTGGCTAGGGACGTTAGAAATTGGTATCGAGCCATGGTTTCAAATAATTGCTTGGATGGCTATGTTAGTGGTAGTTGAAGCAAAATTACTGGAACATAATTATTGTCGAAATGGAAAAAATTCAAATTCAAATCCAATGTTTCAAACATTGATCCTGAATGGGATGAATAAGTGTCCATTGGACCTGAATTTTCATGGAAATTGTGTCTAGAGGACCAATTTGAAGCCCAAAACCTTCTCACAAGTTCCAAGAAGTTAATTGGTCATGTTACCAAGCTTGCTAAGAGGAATATCAGCATTGTAAACCATGACATAAGTGGTATAATGCAGCAATGTGGACCTGATATAGCTAGAGAAGTTGACAATCCTTCACAACGTCAGATATGGTAAATGCTGCGACAATTATCCCAGGAATTCCTTGGAAACTGGAGAGTAACAAATTTGTTTTGTAATCGTAGGATCTTCTCGAAGGAAGGAAATCCATTGCTAACCATCGCATCTAGGAGGTGCAGAGGAGTTAAACCAGAATCCCTTTGAACTTCACGACTCAGTGAAGTTTGATGCCAGAAACAAGAGAAGTGATAAAGCCCAAAACTCTAAAGTTGATCTACACCATAGATCTAGAGAGAGGATAGCTCAATCGCTCGACTGGCCAATGTTAAAAGGTCAAACGTAATAGTGAAGGGAAAAGCTTCCGAAGAGACGAACTAGTGAGTCATGATGATGTCACTTGAATTGACATGGAAATAGTGGTTATGTGCCACGTGTCAGGGGGTTTAGAACCCATGGAATATTGAAATGAAATTTGGAACGTGACGAGTGTCACCCATATGAATGGGCCAATGATCAACCGCCAGTATTCCCTCCATGTGTCTTGTCATAAAGGAGAAGGGCTAGTGGGCAGAGTGTAATAACCCCTCCTTGTTACGGCTAACAACCGAGACAGCTAAAATTTTTTGGTAAAGTGTGTATGCCAAGGTAGAAGAATCAACCCCCTCCACTCTACATCACCACTCGAACCAACAAGACTAGTTGAAGACAAACACAATCAAGATGACCTGACAAATACAAAGTGACTACAAGAAATAAATGCCCCCGGACATAAGGCATGCAACTAGCAACAGTAAGCGTGAAATGTATTACACTAGGTTAGTACCTGCATCGCTACACAAATAAGAAACTAACAAGGGAGTCGCAGTAGTGTAATTGTGCCTTTAAACAGCCCGTGACTACTGATACGAGTCAGAGTGTGTCGCAAGAGTGGAACCGTACCTTTAAAGGGCCCGAGACACTTGATAATGTAATCGGATCCCTTCCACCGAATTTCACACAGACAAAAATACTAAACCACAAGAGGTGTCTATATCCCGCCGACACGAACATAATTTCACGCACTACAATACCACCAAGTATAGCTACAACAGGGACACTCAAGACCTCTACGGAAGACGCAAGTCAAGAGGACTCAAAATCGACTCCACCCTATTAAGTAACTAAGACATCAATTAAGATCAAATGCTCCAATAGTTATTATTAATCCACGGAGACCTTATCATTAACGCTTCAATTTAACGAATAAAAACCTAGTAGTCTTAGACATCATCCCGATCAGTTCGATTAACAATATTACCATTGAGACTCACCCAATCATCATTAACCTTGCAAACTAAAACAACCTTATTGTTGCAAATTAACAAGTAATATCAGGGCAAAACAATCATTAAAATTGTGAATCAACCATCATCAATTCCCTGGCGATTAAACAACCTTATCAATTCAAATTAACAAGTACTCATCATGGCAATTAAACAATAATAATTTTCATGCATCATTCCCTAAATTGTACAACCTTAATATTGTAATTTTAATGATTAATACCAAGGTAATAAACCTAATTATTAAGAATTCTACTCTTATCAAGCGTTATCATTGCCATTGAACAAATATTAAAATTGTGATCTAAATAGCATCACTAACATACATTTAACAATATTAACCTCGCAACTTAAGCATCCCCACTAACATTGCAATTTGAACAATTAGTCAACCTCGCAATTCAACCCACAATAACATTTCAATTAATAATAATTAATATGGCCATTAAACAATTACTTACATTGCAATCCTACAAGCATTAACATTGCCATTAATAATAGGTACTATTGTGATTAACAACTACTTACCATTGTTCAACTAGTATTAACCTTCCCATGAATAATATTACTTTTCCAGTTAAACAATAAGTAAACAAAATTCTTAACGTAAATTCCGCTAGAATTGATATTTCCATTAATAATATGAACAATTGCAATTAAACCACTAATTTCCATTGCAGTTCAACTAGTTTTAACAATCCATTAAGAATAATAATATTGCAACTAAACCATAAGTAAACCAATACTTAACATTGCGATTCCCCTAAAATTTACATTCCAGTAATTATATTAATATTACAATTAAAACAAATATTGTCATTGTAATTTAACTACTGTTACCTTCGCAATTATCCAATATTGATATTGCAGCTTAAAACGATATTAATAGTAATATTTAAAACAAGTATAACATTTGCATTCGATTTAAACACTATTAACATTTAAGCGTATAACAAGTATAAAAACTAATCTAACGCTTTCTTACTGCCAATCTCAGGTACAATCATTGCTTTTATGTGTTATCAAGGGTACTACACCAAATCTTGGCATAACCTAATCACATACTCACCCCTATTTTCTAAAATACATTTATAATGAAACTTAGCATGAGCGCATGCGAAATTAAAATGGCAATGACAATTACATCAGCTATTATTATTTCCGTTGAACTAATGGAAGATAAGGAGGTTTGGAAATTAAATGGAAATAAAGTGCTATGTTTAATAATTGCCTAAATTATAGTTGGGCCATTAATTTTATCCCTACTTGGGTGGTAGGTCGTTACTTCCATTGGCCAATGCTAACTGTAGTGACAGGTTAAATTGGGAAATTAAGTGTGATGATTTATTTTTGCTTATGCTATAGCCAGACCTAAATTTTCTTCTTCCTTCACAGCTTATAAAGGCAGTAAAATTAAATGTCCCTAGATGATCATAAAATAATGATTTACACCAAGGAGGTAAATAACAGTCTTGCAGCAAATTTGGCAGAAAATTTAAATGATGCAGGGGCGAATTGATAATGAATAACGATTTATAAAAGAGGAAGATAATGAGAATGTTATTTCTCATATCCCTGTTCAATAAACCCACAATGGCTTAAGTTAATAAATAACAACAAATTACCATGAAAGGTTAAAATCTAATCTGAAGGTCGATTAAGGATAACTTATGAGTTGTTCCAAATCGCTAATAAACCGGCGACAGTAATCGAAGGATAAAATAACCATTACCGCATCAAGGTTAACATCAACCTGAGGGTAAATGATTATGATATATATATATTTTGCTGTAACACAGGTGCCTCTCGCCGCTCAACGTTATAAATTAAGGAAGGTATAACGCGTCTGTGCTAAATCAACCACGCATACCAGCAATAATACAACTCCAGCTGTAGTCAATACCCACGCAACATTAAAAATGTACGTCATCCCATTAACCCTAGCGTTGTCAAAGTAATACAACAATTTGTAATTCCTTAAGTAGGAGCCAACTGGGATAAGGCACGGGCACGGAAGGGATTGGCAATGTTTTGCAAATACTAACCGTAGCTAATAATAAAGGTCTGCATTGAAGGGATAAACACCATGGTTGGGTGCGCCTTGGGCGCGTTACTCTCCAAGATTTGAAATTATGAAGCCCAAACCCTGGCTGTAGCAGAGAATTAACACCGCATCACTGATCTAGGATGAAAATGATGGGAAGAGTGAGTGCCACACCACGCAATCAATAACTAGTCTGACTCCTGGACGTAGGTGTGATTTCCAGCCTGTGTCTCATCGAAAAGGGGAAGGAGCGCAACAGTGTTAGGAAGTTAAATACACCGGCCATTGAGACAATTGTCAACTGCCCCATGTGAATTTATTCTAGCCTCTTGACATTCTGACACATTTAACCAGCAATAACCTACTTTTAATTTATCATATTAATAATTAATTGTATTAGGGTTAGCATGCTCCGGACGTTGCTAAAACAACATACTATACAACATACTTTAGTAGAATTTGGATTAAAGATTAAATTCACAGAATCCTAAAGTGAAACGTGGTCATCCCAACAGTAAACTTATATCAAGTCATTCCAGTAAATAATCCACATAATCTTGATACATTCTAAAGAGATTCATGTATGGTAAGGTCTAGGGACAGTCACTCGGGTTCCAAAGGAACAACCCAACCTGTAACAGTATATGCGCAAAGGAATCGAATAAGGGCCTGAATTTAATCACACAAAAAAAATTTGAGAATCACCCAACCGTAATGGAACAACCCAAACATGAGGGAAACATAATTATATGAGGGGCTGTCAAATATGCGCTGTCCCAACCAGTCCCAGATTTTGATTTAGAACAATCGCAACAGATTTTGACATATAATCCAGCGACTGGTTCCATTCCCAACTTAAAGGGGAATAGCCCGAGATGTAAAAATTCTAGGGTAAAACATTAATAAGGTCTGTACCGTAATTCAAGTAAGAATAAAACAATGACTCCAGCTTTAGGAAAATCATACACAAGGAACCTTACACCAGGTTCCGAATGCCAGGCCGCATCTAATCGTGATAGCTCACAAGGCATGCAGGAGAAGGCACAGATTGGGTTTCACGCGTAGGGAGAAGGGGTTCAAGGATCGCTACTGGCTGGGGAGGAAGGGGCGAACTTAAAAGGTTTCATTCTGAGCTACTGAGACAACGAATGAGGTTTCTGGGGAGGATGGATTCGACCATTGAGTGAGGTATCTGACTAAACAAAAACAACGCTTGACACAGGGCGGTAGTGATACAACCAACGTCTGCCATGGAGGATTCGGGAGGGGCAACATTAAACCATAAAATTCCCACAGTCTAGGACAATAACTAATAGAAATTTGCATAGTCAAGAATTAAGGAACGCGAATATTTTTCCTTTTCACCCTCGAACTATAAATAAAATTTACGCAAATTAATTTATAAACTCACCATGCTACTAAGCATTCTAACTACAAAATTTGTAAAGATCATACCGTTGTCTTTGATGCTTTCTCCCCGGCCAAGCCCTCGCTTCCTCACAAGCCCTCAAGCCCCGACACACTCATAAGAACTCACCGGTACTCCAACCAAACGCTTAGTAATTCTTCCCCCTCATCTCCCCGAGCCGCAAAGGGGACACACGCAATCAAAGAGTAACTAGCTTCTCAACTCACCTCCAATTGAGTTACCACTCACCGCCCACTGAGAATCCCCTAACCCTACAAGAAACCAACACCTCTTCCCAAAGATAATACCAAGAGCAAAAAAGGGCCCCTTTCTTCCCTCTCCTTTCTTTATCCATACCAAACCTAATTCTTCTTCTCTTAGGTTTTCTTTAATTTGTTTTGTTTATATTAATTTATTTTATTTTCTTTCAAAACTCCAAGTGTATAAAGCGCTCCTTATTAATTTACTTTTATTTTCACAAGTTTAACTTGCTTCATACAATTTGTTTATAATATAAATATACGTATATATTTTCATTTTCTATCTTAATAAGCATGCATTCATCAATGTAGTTTATCATTGTTCATTATTTAAATTTACCATTAATATATATATATATATATATAGGATAAAGGAAGATTAGGGTGATGCAAAAACATGTACGGAAAGGTAAAATGTGCATAAAACTAATAAAGAGGAATTACCGGGATGGATGGCGATTTAGTAAAGTGAACTACACAAGTAAAGGAAGATGGATACCGGAAGATCAAGGCGATGGAGGATAGTTTAATTAAGATAAGGATAATGAGAGGGTGATGGTCCGAGTTTTTTCTCTTTTGAATTCTCATTTGTTAAGGCCACACCAACCCCTTGTTTCTAGAAGGTCTTAGTTTAGGGTTTAGATTTTGAGCTAGGCGACCATTGGTTAAGGGAATTGCTTTGCCTTTATTCAAAAATCAAGACTTAGGGATAATTAGGTTGGCTCCTTCAACCACCTTTATCACGACAAAGTCAGGTCGCGACCATCGCTGGTGCCACCTCACTGGAATTTATTTTGGCGACGGCCCTTCTCGATGCACCACGCGTCTGAAGGGTGCCACCACCGATCGAAGTTTTCTCGCGCGACGCGTCTTCAGATGCACCACGTTCATAAGTGCCACCGACTGGACCGATTGGTAGACCTCTATAACCCCGAGTAAACACCTCCGCATGTGAACTTGTGGGAGACTATGGGTTCTAAGGAATAAGGCTCCCGCTTCATTATGCCTTAGAATCATCGTGAGCTTAATCGTCATACGACCATGGCATCGTGGTCCCCGAATCCAGGGTAATCGCTAACCCACAGCTCGGTGCCACCTGGAGCAAGGGCGGTATGTATCGCGGTCCACCCTCCTCAACCTCTACAATCATGTGTGTGTCCCCTTTACCCATATGTGAGTCAAGTCGGGTAAAGCTTATCGCCACCGCATCACCAATAATCATGCTCCAATGTCAACATATCAAATCATCAAATCAAATGAAACATCATAATAAACATATCAACCCAAAATCACACTCGACTCACCAGAAGTCCAATGGGGTTCTACCGATTCCTTTGCATCCTCAAGGTCAAACCCCGCACACCCACAAACCGAAATAATAGCAACTCGCCTACATCTACAATAATAGTAACACATCATGTCATCCGCCAATCACATCATAATCAAATATGTGTTGTCTAACATCGTGTATTCAGATCACTCTATAGCAAGGTCTCAAATAATAAGGTTTGCGTGACGTTACCGCAGGTTGCCAAAAAGGGTCCAGATCACTTGCGAGCAAGTGTCCTCAAATAATAAGTGTTTTCAGTGTGCCAGAGCAGGATGTTACACAGAGGTTATGTAATGTAGTTAAAAGTTGGAGGACCCACACTAGCGTTGATCATGATAAATCCATATCAATGACCTGGAGGAATTACGGGGACCCAATTTTCATGGAAGTTAATTATCCAAGGCAGTCCCACAATCCAAACCACAGTTTCACCAAGGGGTTACATGTCAGCATTAGAAGAATTATGGGACGAAAGGAGGGTTACTCCAAACTGCTACCACATGCTCCTGCAATTGAAAATCGTAAGTGATGTGATGTAATGATGTCACCAAGGGTGTTTGGGATTGTTCGGAGATTAACAGTTTGGATGTGTGTATGCAAGATCCTTCGAAGCTTTGAAGTCTCGAATACCCGAATACCCGTAACTCAAACACCTAAGGCTCCATTGTGAGTGCTAGCTATCAGATTTTGAGTAAACATGGATGGTTCATCTGCCCTACTTCGCGAGTTTGGTAATCTGAACTCTGAGAGATTGTTGTGTGGTGCTTGGAAATCTTTCGAAGCCGAAGGCCTGAATAAGCACCTAGTGATCTAAAGCTTAGTCATGGTTCATGATCACATGGATTGGGGACCGAGAGAAAGGGGCTAGTGTCCGAAAATTATTACAGAGCAAAGAAGATATTGGAGAGAAAATGGAATTTGAATGTTTTCTTAAATCAGATTGGTTTGAATGCATAAACTGGTGAAGTATTGAATAAGTTTCAATTGTTTCTCTTCTTTGAATTTTAAAGTGAAATTAGTGCACATTGTCTGGAAGGAGTGCATTGACAAAGGTAAGTTAATCTCAGAGAAGATCAGGCGAGATATCATTGAACCTTCATCCGTGAAGGTGCAAGGAGTGCACAGGAAGAACTTTGTGTTGAGTTTAGAGAGAGATAGAGTCACTAATAACTCTGTAGGGATATTCCAGGTGGGTATTGAGTGAGTGCAAGTGTGCATAGAGAGAACTCTTTGTCGAGTTCAGGGAGAAGAGTATAAGACGAAGATACTCACAGTGTTGTTGAACACTCTATAGAAAACACTGAGCAAGGTGTTCTTTGAGTAGAAGGTTTCCAGGAGTGCACAATGTTTTCCTTTGAAAGGAAACAGAAGGGACGAGATGTAACATCACCCAAAATAAATTATTTTTGAATTTGCAATTTCTTAGGAAATTTATTTCATTTTTGGTAAATTCAAATTGGAAATTTTTTTCGAGTTATGGTAATTCTGAATTTCGAATTTAGCTAATTGTAAATAATGAATTATGACTATTGGGCAGACATCTGATTTGACCCAACTAACTACTTGACTTTGACACTTGTATGAAACAAAATATTTTATAATTATTGTAGGAGGAAAAATGGAACAACCATTTTGAAATCAGTTGACCATGACTCCATGAGTGGGGAACATGTTGGAACTACCTCAAGTATGATTGTTACAAGTGGAAAATCTACAATTTGGCCATTGGCAGCCCCTGAAAATCATGGATTTGGAAAGATGCAAAAATTCCCAAGGGGAAAAATACCAAAGCATGTTGTTTTTGGATATATAGCATGTTGTGAGGAGGCAGGACGTTGCCTAGTATGTTGGGGGGGAATATTTACTGATTGATTGTTTTTATGAACACTACTTTCTAAGTGTGAGGCAAGGTGAAGACTACTGATACAGGAATACATTGTTGAGGATGAACTCCAAGTTAGCCCTCATGGATTCATGGTCAGGATAGGGGGTGAATAGGACAAGTGATTTGGTTGCCCTGTTCTATGGTTGGGACGAATGTGGTTGCTCCATTTTTTATTCGACAAACTCTATTCATCTATGTCCACTTTCTCCTTCTCTATTTACATGTTGTGATGAAATATTGGCTGATGAGATATCATTATATGTGTTATGTATATATGAGATATTCTGTTAATTCTGAAGGAATCATAACTGTGGTTGTAAGAACCCTAATCCATTATTTTATTTGAGATTTCTGTCAGAATCTAATGTATCCAATATGAATGGTTATTTTATTAGTAGTCGCCCTTCGGAAGAAAACCTGGAAAATGTCTTTCGAACATCCCACACTTTTAACCCTGCGTTTTGAATTTGATTTGAGTTGAGTTACCGTGTCATGTTAAAGTGTTGCCACGATTAGTTATAAATTAATGGGAGGTAATTATATATATATATGAAAGTATATAAGATATAATTATGTAGGAAAGTCATATGTGAAATTCAAATGCTTTCAGAAAACCTACAATATTTATATATACATTTATATATATCAATAGGTATTGATGATAAGTTGTGAAACGGTTAGATCTAGTCTATCACATATTTAAGTGTTGGAAATAGTATATAGAATGAATCGATTAACACAAACAAAACTTCTGGAAATATGGATTTATGAACTAGTTTATTGTTGTAATAAGAAATATTGTAGGTGGAAACCTATCAATAAATTGTGTTCGTAAACTTAAGAATTATCTATCTTACACAAGGTAAATGAAATCGAATAACGTATCCATGTATAGACAACTATATGCTTACCAGTCTGTAGGAGAATGGCTACAAAAATATATTAATTAAATTGAAATTTCTTTCATGTCCATGCTAAATCAACACAAATAGGAACTCTATGTATTTACAGAATAAGAAGGAGGATATGTGTTTGTATCCCACTGTAAAGACGATACAGAATCACAGTACTTATAAAAACATTGTAGTAAAGTAGAAAAATATAGAATCTTCATTTAGCACAATGGAAATTCAT
>SNQJ01S0183575.1:0-18980 GCA_010110895.2 Picea sitchensis | reverse complement strand
CCACACTTTTCTTGCCGCACTTTTTCTACTGCAAATTTTCTCTATCAATAATACCTTCCCAAATAACCTTTCACAAAAATAGATATTCAATGATATTCAAGTGTGTTTAAATGAGAGAGATTTGCCTCTTATTTATACTTTCATGTAGCATTACACTTTCCTTATTTTAGGGGGTTCTCCATTTAATTTATTATTTAAATAATTTCTTTTGCAAACACTTGACTTTTGGGGGCTTATATATGACTCATGAGGGTTATTCAACTTCATATAGCCATAAATCTCTAACCGTGAGGAATTATGTGACGTTCCACATACCACCGGAAATGACATGACAAGCACTATCCATATAAGATAGTTTCAATGAATAATTCACTCACCTTCATCTCATTATTCCATAATTAAGCATGTGTTCTCTAACCATACTTCTAGGATAAATCAATCCACAAAACGTCTTCCCATGAGGGCTTTCACCATAAGGGGACCACTTTAGAGTTCATCCATTTGTACTTCTTATCAACCATGACAAGACAATAATGAGTAATCTTCACATCAAACAAAATTGGGCCCATTACCCAAACCTTTGTGCTACCGGAATTTCTTCAAGGGTTGGCATCAATGACAATTAACCTTAATCAACAATCTCCCCCTTTGGCATTGATGGAAAGAAGGATAGTTCTCCAAGTAATGACATTTAAAATTCATTCTGCATATCCTTTGCAAATTTCTAGCTTAACTTGTCATCATCACTACCAAAAATAATATCATCAACATAAAATTCAATTAATAAAATACTATCTTGAGTTACCTTGATGTAGAGGTTGTTGTCTGCACTTCCTTTTTTGAACCCTGCCTGCTGGAGAGTACCATGCTCTAGGAGCCTGTTTTAGACCATACAAGGCCTTATTTAATTTACACACATAATCTAAGTTCTCTAACAATTGAAATCCTTCTGGTTGTTCAATCTAGACTTCTTCTTCAAGTTCCCCATTAATAAAAGATGATTTTACATCCATATGATACACTTTAATATTTTTGGAGCATGCATAAACTAAAATCAATCGGATTGCTTCCATTCTGGAAACTGGGGCAAATGTCTCTTCAAAGTCGATTCCTTCAACCTGTGCATATCCTTTACATACCAATCTAGCTTTTTTCCTTGTAACCTGTCCATCTTCATTCAATTTATTCTTGTATACCCACTTTGTTCCGATCACATTCTTATCGTTTGGTGTTGGAACGAATTCCCAAGTATCTTTTTTCTCTATTTGATCCAATTCTTTATCCATGGACTTATTCCAAAATTCATCCTTTCTAGCCTCTTCAAAACAGGTTGGTTCAATCATAGATGAGAGTGCTAGGTGCATTTTTTCTGGTGAACAGATTCTTCTTCTAGTCTCAACTCATGCATCTTTGTTTCCGATAATTTGATCTGAAGGATGATTCTTCTGTACTCGTCTGCTAGGTGTATTTGGAGGCACTTGCTGAAATTGCTCTTCTGATTCTGTCATATCTTCTTCATCTTCCCCTTCTACTTCCTTTTTATATTCTGTTTCTTTTTCCTAAAGTTGTTCCATTGATTCATTTTCTTATTCCTTTAATTCTTGTCTACCTGTTCCATCAATTGTTACGTTGATTCTTTCCACAACTTTGTTCAATCTCAGGTTGTAACGCTTGTATGCTTTCCTTGTACTTGAGTAGCCACCAAGTACTCCTTTGTCAACACAAGAGTCAAACTTTCCCATTCTTCCATA
Source organism: Picea sitchensis (assembly GCA_010110895.2). Lineage (NCBI taxonomy): Eukaryota > Viridiplantae > Streptophyta > Pinopsida > Pinales > Pinaceae > Picea > Picea sitchensis. Next base: position 17,229 of record SNQJ01S0183575.1, on the reverse strand, counting down.
TTCTCTTTTGATGTATCATTTTCTCCCCAAAACTTTGAAGTGATTCACATTTGTTGGTCTTCCTTTCCATAGCTCGTAGGGAGTTTTTTTAGTGTTGTTTCTGAGCATTAATCTGTTTTGAATGTGCAATGTTGTATGCACTGCCTGTGTCCAAAAAATATCTGTCAATTTGGAATCCATTAGTATTGTTCAAGCCATTTCCTGTACTATCTTATTATTTCTTTCAACAACTCCATTATGTTGAGGTGTCCTAGCAACAAAGAATTTCCTTTTTATTCCGCGACTGCTGCAATAGTCCATAAATTCTTTTGAAGTGAACTCTCCTCCATTATTATATCTCAAGCATTTGATTTTTGAATCCATTTCATTTTCAACCATTTCCTTGTAGATCTTGAAGTTTTCAAAAGCTTCTGACTTATTCTTGAGAAAACAAACTACAATCATTCTTGTATAATCATCAACTAAGAACATGAAGTATTTATCACCTTTTAAACCCTTTGTTGTAGTTGGTCCAACTAGATCAATATGCACAATTTCCAGTGGTCTTGTCGTTGAATATTCATTTTATTTGAATTTGGTCTTTGTTTGCTTTGCTTGTTGACAATGCTTGCATAAAGTGTTGGTTGGTTTCGTGATCTGGGGAATTTCTATGACTGCTTCTCTTTTGTTGATTTTGACAAGGTTATCAAAATTTATGTGACCCATTCTTTTGTGCCATAGCCAACTTTCATATTCCTTTCCTAGACAAAAATTTTCATTTCCAATTTCACTTTGTTATCACTCCAGGAAAATCTCCTAGGTTGTATCTCAGAGATGCCTGGCAACTTAACTGTTTTTATAATTATTTACTCAATAATGGGTGTGGGGTTGGATCAATATGAATATGTAAATCACTGGATTGTATCTTCAAGACAGTCTAGTTATATTCAAATAGTACAAGTCCTTCAAGATCTATTATCAGATAGGTTTGCAAATCAAATGGATAAGAAACCAATCAATTAACCAGAACATACATAAACAATATATATGATGGGTCAACAAACTAGCAGTGGATGCTTATGATTCTTGTTTAATAATCAAAGGTAATATGAAAATTACCATAGGACATTTAAACAGAGACAAATAAATAATTTCAACTCATAGGCATAGAATAGAAATGAAAATAAAGTCTGACAATAACAATGAAAGAAGCTTGCAGGATGAATATATTAAAGAAAGTGTTTGTATCACAATAGAAGTAGAGTCTAGAACTCAAATTTGAACCCTTCATTCCTCTAATATTTTTGGCTTTATAGCCTTTACAAACAGTTTTCAGATCCTAGGATACTAGATCGAATTTGCCAAAAATAGAAAGTCAATAACTGGCCCAAGAAAATAGGCAAAGATCCTATAAAATAGGTCAATTCCTATTCTTGGGTGATATTCATGTCCTTCAGATTCTTCGATAGGTGTATTAATCCTTCCGAGGCTAATGGATTTTCATGAGATATGAGAGAAGTCAAAAATGACATCTGCTGACAATAAAACAGTTCTTTCCCCGAAAATAGCTAACCAATTTGACCTTTATGCCTTGTAGAGCATCTCCAAAATCAAAACAGACTCTTGATAATGATGTCTTTAATTATTATCTATCGATTGGAACTATTCCTGAGGATTTTGGACCAGGAAAACCTGGATCTGTGCGAAAATACTAACTTTCTGCCCTGTTAGTGCTTTCGATAGTTAGAATAGACAAAATCTAGACCAATTAGCTACCGAAAGCTCTGCTTTCGGTGGCTAATGAACAATCTAAATGTTTTCCTAAGCCACCGAAAGTTCTTTCTTAGTGAAAATTATCAAAATTTCAAAATACCTTTTGTCTTAGCTCCAAAATGCCTTAGGGCTGATCTTCTGAAGCTTCTGCACCTTGCTCAACTTTTGGAATGACTGTAGGATTGTTGGCTGTCTGTGGTTCATTGCACTGAACTACTACCTCTACTAGGGTTTCAAGAGTAGCATGTGTTTGAGACTGGTGTTTTGAAGACATAGCTTGCGACCTTAAATCCCTGACCTTTTTCTTCAAGTCCCTAGCTACTCTCCATAAGTTGTTGTAATCTTTTACAATCTTCTCCTTCTTTTTCTTTTCCTTTATGTTTTCATGTGCTAATATTTCTAAGGCTGAGTTTCTTTCTGAAATATTCTTAGACAAGGTTTCATATCGGTTTTTAATTACCCTTTCTAGCACTTCTTGTTGAGCTAACTTATTTTTAAGTTTCATGATTTCCTTTGATTTACTCTGCTTCACTTTTTTGCTAGATGAGGCATCTGCAACTTGTAGTTCTTGTTCTTATTTGGGGGTAGGTGATGGAAGATCTTCATACCTTGTTGTGAATACATCTACATATACTAAATATTTATGCCCTGTTTCAATCTGATGCTCTTCATGCTCTGTTTCAACCTGGTGCTCTTCATCCTTCGAGTCTGTGTAGTGAAGATTAAGAATTCTCTTGTTCACTGGGGGTTCTTTGGCCTTCTTTGTCTCACTGTTGAAGTTTAGTTTCTTCTGAGTTTTATTAGGCTTAGAAGAAGGAGAGGGCTGATTAAATGGAACTAGAGAGATAGCTCTCCTCCTCCTCTTTCCACTTCTGGGAGTAGAAGACTTCTTGGAAGAAGGACTCTTCTTACCCTCTGGCTGTACATCAGTCTGAAAATCATTCCAGAACAAGAAGTAATTCCATTCTTTTCTTCTTCTCTGCAACAACTCATAAACCAAGAGTTTAATCAAACCATGGTGGGATAACCTGCCTGCAACCTTATTAGGCTTAGCCTTGACCTGATGAGCCATATTAGATAAGATTCTGTAGATATAATAAGGAAAATTAAGTGGGTTTCTACCAGTGAAATGGTTCATGAGTTTGAAATGGTAAATCCTCACCCTATTATATCTACCTTCACAAGTTATATAAAAAAAATGGCTTTTAATAACTGTTTCCATTTCTCTTCAAGGAAAGACATAGGAATGTCTTTCTTCCATACCAAACACTTGTGTTCTGGTTTCAAGTAGGACCTAAATTCAACATTCTTTGTGGCAGTGTTTTTGAACCAGTTTTCTCCAGTCCTAGGTAGCTCTGTCATTTCAACTATGAGGGATTCATCCACCTAGAATTCATCTTGACCGATGACTACTTTCCTTCCATCGAAAGTCAGGGAAAAAGCTTTTGCCACCTGCTGGTGAGAGCTCTTTAATTTTAAAAAAAAATTGTAGCAACCTACGTTCTTGAAAAGTTGGCATACCTCTAGGTGCGATTCCAAGTAACTAATATCATCTAGCTCCTTCCTCAGAGTTGATCCTCCTTTCTTCATCTGTCACAATGTTCCTGTACACCTGCAATTGAAAAATCGGGTTTTGGGGGAAAATTACACAGCGTAGACTTAGGAAGATTTGGCTCGACTCTGAAAGGGATGAGAAGTATGAGGCATGCATTAGAACGTGGCACTGATTACAAGGGATGCAAAAGAGCGGCTTAAGATTTGAAACAATCATGGTTGGTGACTTTAATGATGGGAAGTACGTAACCATGTGATTTGATGAAACAACAATTTGAAAAGATTCGATATATGATGCAGAGATCAGCTCCAAGTCTCTGAATAGTTTTCCTCCTGTCTTTTCGACAACCAATTGCAATTATAAAACCTCAATCCCAATGTTTTAGGCGTGTGAAAGGACGTGCTGACTCCTCCCACGCTCCTGTGATTTCGGTGGCTAAAATAGCCCTGAATTTCTTGTTTAAGCTGCTGAAAGCTAAGGCTTTTGGAAGCTAAGAAGCCCTTTTGAAGAAGCGCCTAAGCCACTGAAACCTGATATTTGAATTTTTTGAAATGAAAATGAAACCATATTTTTTTTTAAACTTTATTACATGCATAAATCTCTCAAAAATGAGCTTTAAAAATTTAGAAATGTATTTTTTGAATGACATCCTATCACCTAAAATAAAACAACTTGATTAATTTATCTGAGGAGATAACACTGGCTCCTATTGGGGCTGAAAGCCTCCTTGTGAGGTTTCAAGAACCACAGAACCAATGCCTTTCCTATAAGACAAAAATTCAAACCTATCTACTAGTGTTTCCATTGGGCATGGAGTTATTTTGCAAAAACAAACAAAAACTAAAAATAAAATTTACAATGGTAAGGCTTTGAATCCTTAGATAAAATAGAGTTTCAGAAAATGCCCATTTACTGGGCCACCAAACATTTCTTCACTTTCCAGACTTTGTAGAATGAAAGTGTTGTTATGTTGTACTTGAGTTATCATGAAAGGACCAGTCCACAAAGAGTCAAACTTGCCATGCTTTCCTTTATCTTGTGTGAGAGCATCCTATTTCAGAACCCAGTCACCAACCTGAAAGTTCTCCACCTTTTCTTTTCTGTCAAAAGTATCCTTGATCCTATTTTGATGAGCTTCTGATTTGTCCACCAACTATTCTCTGACTTGCTACAATTCTACCAAGTCAAGCATTCTTCTCACCATATCATTTGATTCAGTTTGTTCTTCTTGAAAGAACTTGGCCACTGGTAGAACTAGCTGAATGGGGAAAATGGCATCAGTGCCATAAACCTGTTTGAAAGGAGAAGTCCCTATAGATTTCTTGTTGGTCACTCTGTCAGCCCAAAGAGAAAACTTTAGTTTAGAATCCCAGCTCTTTTGATTCTCCTACAACAACTTTCTAATGATTCTGACTAGACTCTTATTGGAGGACTCAGCAAGGCCATTGCCTTGAGGGTAGTAGGAGGTAGAGTGTACCAATTGAATGCCTATTGAATTACACATGTCAACCAATGCATCATCTTTAAAGGATGCTGCATTATCTGTCACTATCCTTTTTGGGCAACCAAATTTGATCAGGATGTTTTCATAGAGAAACTTCATGACCACTTGATGAGTGGCATTTCTAGTGGGGATTGCCTCTATACAGTTGGTAAAATAGTCAGTGGCTACTAGGATCCACTTATGCTAACCACTAGATGAAGGATTAAATTTGCCTATGAAATCTAAGCCCCACTGCTAAAAGGGACCATTCACTACAATAGGTCTCAAGGGCAGAGATTTGAGTTGATGCTTCCCTATGAATCTTTGGCACTTATCAGAAGATTTCACAAAGGTGCACACATCTGAAAAAAGAAAAGGCCAATAGTACCCAGCCCTTAGGATCTTATGATCTGTGGTCTTCCAGTAATGATGGCCTCCACAAATACTTGAATGGAACTGATGTATGACTTTAGCTGACTCATCTTTGTCCAAACATCTCAACAGTAAACCAAAAGGATCTTTCAAATACAAAAGATTATCATTAATGCATAATTTAATTGCTCTGAGCTTAAGATCTTGGGCTTGAGTCATGCTAAGTTGAGGAGAAACCTTCAAATTATGCAAAAAATGAACAATACCTGAATACCACTCGCATGAAGACAAATTCTGAGCCACCTTCTGGTTGTCATGCTGCTCTTCTGTTGCTACCTCTGTCTGCAAACTTGCTGAAATTACCCCAATGAAATTTATGCCTAAAAGATTATAGTTCTCTTCTGTCATGAGCTTGGAAAGGCCTTGGCCTTTTACCATCTTGGTGGGATTCACTTCTATGTCAAACTCAATCAGATTTGCGATCCATTTGGGTCTCTTTCCATCAATATCAGGCTGGGTCAAGACATCCTTCACAGAGGTTGAAGGAACATAGGCAACAACCTTTGCATGGAGGATGTAAATTCTGAAAGCTTTTAATGACTTAATGATAGCATAGGCTTGTTTTTCTATAGGATCATACCTTATTTCAACATCCCTGAGTGATTTGCTGAAGAAAGCCACCGGGTGGTCAAGACTTTCATCATCTTTCTATAACAAGACTACTGCCATTGTGTCATAGGAAGAAAAAGAGAAAATATAGAAGTTCTTGGTGTAATCTGGACTGATTAGAGTAGGAGATTCCATGATAGCGTGCTTGATATCCTAGAATGAACTTCTTACACTATCTTTCCATTTGATCTCAGATCCCTTTTTCATCTTCAAGGTTATATGTTTCACTAACTCGACAAAATTAGGAATAAATCTTCGGAAAAAAATTATCTTACTAAGCAGTGATTGGATATCCTTCTTTGACCTTGGTATGGACAAATTCTAAATTTCTTCAACCCGAGTTGGATCAATTTAAACTCCCTTTGTTGAAACAATGTGGCCTAGGAGCTTACCCTTCTTGAGAGAAAATTGAGATTTTTTTGGGTTCAGTGAAATCCCGAACTGTCTGCATTTCAAAAGTACTCTTTTCAGATGCTCTTCATGACTGCTGGAATAAACTGTGATATCATAAAGATAGATGAGGAAAAACTTGTCCTTCTTTCCCACAAAGGCTATGTCTATGTCCCTCTGAAAGGTGTCCCCGACATTCATTAGCCCGAATGGCATCTTGGTGTACATGAAGGTACCCCAAGGAGTAGTAAAGGAAGTTTTTTCTCGATCATCAGGGTGTACAGAAACTTGGTTATAGCCTGAGAATCCATCTAGGAAAGACATGACACTGGCTCCTGAAACTCTCTACAACAAATGCTCCATATTGGGCAGGGGATAATTGTCTTTCTTGGAGCATTTATTTAGGTTTCTAAAATCAATGCATAACCTGATATCACCATTTTTCTTCCTCACTATCACTAGGTTTGCAACCCATTTAGAGTATCTCAGTGCAATTATGATTTTGGCATCGAGGAGCTTTTTGATTTCTTTTTCGATTACAGGCAATAAGAGAGGACTGATAGGTCTCAACTTCTATTTGAATGGGATGGTGTCTTTCTCCAGGGGAATCTTATGTTGAATGACATCAATATTATAGGTTTTCATATCACTGTATTTCCAGGCGAATACATCAACAAATCCCTTCATAAGGCTACAATATTCTGACCTCTGATCAGTAGTTAACTCAGTGGACAAATTTATGAATTTAGGATGACTCTGGCTTCCTATATTGTGCTCATGGACAATAGGATCCTTCTCCTTCTTATCAGGTTTGTAGGGGACATCATTTTGTTCAAAAATCTTCTCAAGAGGCACCAAACCCAGAGGTATATAATTGCTGGGCAGCTAAAAAATATCGTGTTGACCTATTTTTCTCTTCAACTTAGGATTTATGGATTCCTCTACATTTTTATTTTCCTGGTCAATATGCATATCAGAAAATTCATCTACGACCTGGAGAAATCTACTAAGCTCATCATCATCTTCAAAGACTTTCCAATACTTGACATTGTCAGGTAGGGATGGCCTGAATTTGACTTGGATTTCATAGTTTAGTCTAGGAGGCATGGGAGGAATGAACATACTGGTCGAGACAACAAGGGAATCAACTAGGTGATTCATAGCTCTTGGTATATAATAAATATCAAAAATGGAAAAAGAGTCCCTGAGTTTCCATACCACATCTCTGTAAGCTTTCAACCTGATATGTTTTGCTTGGAAAGTACTGTTCGCTTGCTGTATGATGAGATATGCATCTCCAAACACCTTTATACCTTTGATTCCCATATCCTTGGCAACATTTAATCCCAACATCAAAGCCTCATACTCTGTTATATTGTTAGTAGTCTTGAAATCAAGTTTAAAAGACAAATGAATAGTCTCCTTTGAAGGAGAAATCAAAACTACACCTGCACCTGCTGAGTCTTTGGTACTGACACCATCAAATAACATGCTCCAGATGGGAGTACTCTCTCCATCAGACTGCTGATAAGTAGGCTTTGTGAGCTACAAAGGAGCTGGCCGAGAATCATCTATTTGCAAAATACATGCCCCAAAGTCCGTGTCCAATGCATAGATGGGATGGTTTATAGAATTCTTCTCATCACTAATGATGTAGGAAATATGATTCTCTCTATAAATTCTCTTTACCTCTCCTCCAAAAACCAGGACTGTGGCATACGGAAGATCCATCTGTAAGGTACCACCTAGCCTTTTGCTCCATGAACGTGACAAGAGGAGGCCGAACTTGGGTGGGATATCAGCCACTACAACATCCATTACCATGCTTCTCATTGGAAGCTAGGAAAGGTTTATGACAAGGTATTTTATGAGGCTGAGGCATCTGACTTTCCTAGAGTCGAAAGAGAAGAGATCATGGTAAGGATTTGTGATGTCAAGCCCAAGATCATCCATCACTGCTTTGGGCATAAGATTGTGCTCCCGAGTCAAGAAAGTAGTTGTGAAGGATATTGTCATGGATATTCAGGGATATGTAGAAGGGTGGACAAGAATCATCTCGGTTTTAAACCATAGGTCCTATAGTCACTGTGGGATTATCATCTTGAAGGTTTACATAATCAACAACTATGGGAGTCTTTGGTTGAAGGGACTTCAGGATAGAAGACTTTAATATATCATTCTTCATAAGTTCAGTCAATGGCATAGGTATTTTTACCTTTTGAATTTCTGATTCGAAATTAAATGAATATGATATTTTTTCGGAAGGTCTTACCTTGTTAGAGGGAGATTTGAGGGACACCTGATCCTTAGCTAGGGGCTGCAATGGCTTCTGCTACTGTTTTTCAGGAGTGAACATCTATTTTGCAGGAACAACATGATGCTTGGCAGCAACATCTTTCTTCTTTCTGGGGACAGTAAGAAATGGATTTGAAACAACAGTCTTGGATCTCAAATTATAACCTTGATGATCATTTGTCCGATAGAAATATTCTTCAATGCTTGCCTCATCAATATGCTCATTCATGAGGGCCTCCTCATAATCTGTTTGTGTAAAGAAGGAGGAATCAACATCATCCTCAAAGCAATTGATGTCATCTTCTTCTTCAACTTCACCATGAGATAGCTCCTGCTCTTGTTCCAGCACAACATTTTGAAAAGGGCCCCTGATCCTTTGGTCTTCAGCTGCATTCTTGTCTCTCTGAAGGATCTAGACCTGCTAGTTGTTCCTTCTGTAAAGGGATGCATTAGGGTTCCTGGGAGCATAGACATTAGGCTCTCTACCTCTTGCTGGTTGCTGACCCTGAATTTTCAGTCTTGACATCTCTGAGGTCAAGCTATCCAACATCTTGGCCATATTTTCCATTTTGGTATTTGAAGAAGGAGGATCAATAGATGACTTCTTTCTCTCAAACTTACCTTTAAGTTTTTGGGATACCACGATGTTAGATTCAACCTCAAGATTAACATCTTGCATTAAGGAGAGTGTGGATGACCTTCTTTCTCTAAGGATCAAGAAGAATTCTGGATCAAAGGCAGAAGAGTAAGTAATATTTGCTGCTGCGGTAGTTGGTTTGATCTCTACAGGGATCTTGCCAAACATCTTATTGAATCTTTTGATGAGGTCTGAGACAGATTCACCATTTTCTCTTTTTAGATTTCCAAATTCAGTAATATAATACAAAATGTCTCTTCTTTCTCTCCAATGTTTCAAAAACACTTCATCTAATTGCTCAATACCTACCACTGAATTAGTTGGCATTTCCTTGAACCACTTCCTAGCTTGACCATCCAAGCTCTGCACAAAAATTCTGGTCCAAACATCTTCCTTAGAAATGTTAATGTTCTCAGCATAGGCATAGAAAGCCTCTATGTTCTCTTCAATAGTATAACCTCCAGATCCAGTAAACTTGGGCATGTACTTCTGATAATCTCATGTTGGCATGGCTGACAAAGGATTGGGCAAAGCAAGAGGAGCATACCTATTTACTAAGATCTGTTCCATTTTTGTCAAAGGAGCAACCATGGCAATATTAGGGTTGATGCAGAGGAAGATGTTTTTGTATATGATGACTGAGATGGGATAGGTGGGACTATGGACAATGATGATGGTTTTACTTCACTGAGGAATGAAGTGGAAGCACTGGTAGAATGACTACCCTGGAATGTGGTTCCTTCAAAATATGAACAAGGTGGGAAATAAGAAGCTCTGTAAAACTAGCCAAGAAACAAGGACAAGTTTTCTTCACCCTTAGAGAAAAGGTCTTGTAAAATATCTTCAAGAACGAGCAAACTGGTATGGGTATAGAAAAAAAAAATTCCAGGCTCAGTTTGTGAAGAATTCAAGGAAGAGGAAGAGTCCTCTTCTTGGATAGATTCTACAACTTCTTTTCCTAAGTCAAATATAGTAATATGCTCAAAAATAGGATCTATAACATTAGAAGAAATTGAAGGCTCGTCACCCTTCAAGCTTTCTGAATCAATTACAATTTTATGAGAACTAGAAGTTTCAATAGAAGTGGATTCGAGAAGAGAACTATAACAATATAAGTTTCAATAGATAAAAATGAAGAAGTGCTTCTTGAAATACATGGTCTAGATGCTCTTTCAGATCTGAAAGTTTGTCTTTGCAGTTCTTTTCCACTTCTGATGATCTTCTCAGGGTTTGAAACTGGTGTTGCTAGTGGCCTTTCTTGATTTTCTCTAGTATGATCCCTTCTCTGAGTCACTTCGTTCCAATGGAGTCGCCAGATAGATGATTACAACCAAAATAGTGTCCGCACTTTGTCTATCATCAAAGTTGGATCTATGTCGTTTCCCAAGGAAGCTAAGCTTCAATCTCCACTCCTCGACAACGACGCCAATTTATTATCACTCCAGGAAACTCTCCTAGTTTGTATCTCAGAGATGCCTGGTAACTTAACTGTTTTTGTAATTGTTTACTCAATAATGGGTGTGGGGTTGGATCAATATGAATATCTAAATCACTGGATTGTATCTTCAAGATAGTCTAGTTATATTCAAACAATACAAGGCCTTCAAGATCTATTATCAGATAGGTTTGTAAATCAAATGGATAAGAAAACAATCAATTAACCAGAACATACATAAACAATATATATGATGGGTCAACAAACTAGTAATGGATGCTTATGATTCTTGTTTAATAATCAAAGGTAATATGACCATTACCATAGGACATTTAAACAGAGACAAAGAAATAATTTCAACTCATAGGCATAGAATAGAAATGAAAAGAAAGTCTGACAATAACAATGAAAGAAGCTTGCAAGCTGAATATATTAAATAAAGTTTCTGTATCACAATAACAATAGATCCTAGAACTCAAAGTCAAACCCTTCATTTCTCTAATATTTTTGGCTTTATAGCCTTTACAAACAGTTTTCAGATCCTAGGATACTGGATCGAATTTGCCAAAAATAGAAAGACAATAACTGGCCCAAGAAAATAGGTAAAGATCCTATAAAATAGGTCAATTCCTATTCTTGGGTGATCTTCATGTCCTTTAGATTCTTTGAAAGGTGTAGTAAGCCTTCCAAGGCTGATTTATTTTCATGAGATATGAGAGAAGTCGAAAATGACACCTGTTGACAATAAAACAGTTCTTTCCCCGAAAATAGCTAAACAATTTGACCTTTATGCCTTGTAGAGCATCTCCAAAATAAAAAAAAACTCTTGATAATGATGTATTTAATTATTATCTATCAATTGGAACTATTCTTGAGGCTTTTGGACTAGGAAAACCTGGATATGTGCAAAAATACTAACTTTCTGCCCTGTCAATGCTTTCGGTAGTTAGAATAGACAAAATTTGGACCAATTAGCTACCGAAAGCTCTGCTTTCGGTGGATAATGAAAAATCGAAATGTTCGCCTAAGCCACCGAAAGTTATGTATTAGTGAAAATTATCAAAATTTCAAAATACCTTTTGTCTTAGCTCCAAAATGCCTTCGGGATGATCTTCTGAGGCTTTTGCACCTTGCTCAACTTCTGGAATGACTGTAGGATTGTTGGTTTCATGTGGTTCATTGCACTGAACTTCTACCTCTGCTAGGGTTTCAAGAGTAGCACGTGTTTGAGACTGGTGTTTTGAAGACATATCTTGTGACCTTAAAGCCCTGACCTTTTTATTCAAGTCCCTAGCTACTCTCCATAAACTGTTGTAATCTTTTACAATCTTCTCCTTCTTTTTCTTTTCCTTTATGTTTTCATGTGCTAATATTTCTAAGGCTGAGTTGCTTTCTACAAAATTCTTAGACAATGTTTCATATCTGGTTTTAATTACCCTTTCTAGCACTTCTTGTTGAGCTAACTTCTTTTTAAGTTTCTTGATTTCCTTTGATTTACTCTTCTTTACTTTTTTGCTAGATGAGGCATTTGCAACTTTTAGTTCTTGTTCTTCTTTGGGTGTAGGTGATGGAAGATATTCATACCTTTTTGTGAATACATCTACATATACTAAATATTCATGCCCTGTTTCAATCTAATGCTCTTCATGCTCTATTTCAACCTGGTGCTCTTCATCCTCCAAGTCCGTGTAGGGAAGATTAAGAATTATCTTGTTCACTGGGGTTTCTTTGGCCTTCCCTGTCTCACTGCTGAAGTTTAGTTTCTTCTTAGTTTTATTAGGCTTAGAAGAAGGAGAGGGATGATTAACTGGAACTGGATATATATCTCTCCTCCTCCTCTTTCCACTTCTGGGAGTAGAATACTTCTTGGAAGAATGACTCTTCTTACCCTCTAGCTGTACATCAGTCTGAAAATCATTCCAGAACAATAAGTAATTCCATTCTTTTCTTCTTCTCTGCAACATCTCATAAACCAAGAGTTTAATCAAACCATGGTGGGATAACCTGCCTGCAACCTTATTGGTCTTAGCCTTGACCTGATGTGCCATCTTAGATAAGCTTCTGTGGAGATAATAAGGCAGATTAACTAGGTTTCTACCAATGAAATGGTTCATGAGTTTGAAATGGTAAATCATCACCCTATTATATCTACCTTCACAAGTTNCCTTGACCTGATGAGCCATCTTAGATAAGCTTCTGTGGAGATAATAAGGCAGATTAAGTGGGTTTCTACCAGTGAAATGGTTCATGAGTTTGAAATGGTAAAGCATCACCCTATTATATCTACCTTCACAAGTTATATAAACAAGGATGGATTTTAATAACTGTTGCCATTTCTCTTCAAGGAAAGACATATGAATGTCTTTCTTCCATACCAAACACTTGTGTTCTGGTTTCAAGTAGGACCTAAATTCAACATTCTTTGTGACAGTGGTTTTGAACTAGTTTTCTCTAGTCCTGGGTAGCTCTGTCACCTCAGCTATGAGGGATTCATCCACCTGGAATTCATCTTGACCGATGACTATTTTCCTTCCATCGAAAGTTAGGGAAAAATCTTCTGCCACCTGCTGGTGAGAGCTCTGTAATTTTTTACAAAAATTGTAGCAACCTGCGTCCCTGAAAAGTTGGCATACCTCTGGGTGCGATTCTAGGTAACTAATATCACCTATCTCCTTCCTCAGAGTTGATCCTCCTTTCTTCATCTGTCACAATGTTCTTGTACAACTGCAATTGAAAAATTGGGTTTTGGGGGAAAATTACGTAGTGTAGAATTAGGAATAATTGGCTCGGCTTTCATAGGGGCGAGAAGTATGAGGCATGCATTACAATGTGGAACTGATTACAAGGGATACGAAAGAGCAACTTAAGATTTGAAACAATCATGGTTGGTGACTGTAATGATGGGAAGTACGTAACCTTGTGATTTGATGAAACAACAATTTGAAAATATTCGATATATCATGCAGAGATCAACTCCAAGTCTCAAAATGGTTTTCCTCTTGTCTTTTCAGTGGCCAATTGCAATTATAAAACCTCAATCCCGACGGTTTAGGCGTGTGAAAGGACGTGCTGACTCCTCCCACGCTCCTGCGATTTCGATGGCTAAAATAGCTCTGAATTTCTTGTTTAAGATGTCGAAAGCTAAGGATTTTGGTAGCTAACAAACCCTTTTGAAGAAGCGCCTAAGCCACCGAAACCTAAGATTTGAATTTTTTGAAATGAAAACGAAACCAATGTCTTTTTTTAAACTTTATTACATGCATAAAGCTCTCAAAAATGAGCTTTAAAAATTTAGAAATGTATTTTTTGAATGACATTCTATCACCTAAAATAAAACAACTTGATTAATTTATCTGAGGAGATAACACTCTTAACACATATATGTTGTTTGAAGTTCTCGCAGCTGTAGCAATCAATTTTCCTGAACCTTATTTTCTTATCTCACACTTTTGTGAATCAAAAGTAACTTTATGACCTTGGTCACACATTTGACTCACACTTAGAAGATTATGTTTTATATCTTCTACTAGTAAAACATTTTTTGCCTTTGTATTCTTGTTCCCAATTCTGACTGTGCCTTTTCCAATGCTTTTAGCTTAATCATCATTTCCGAAGGACACTGATCCATCTCTTTCCTTTCTTAAAGTAAGAAACCTGTCTCTATCATCTGTCATGTGTTTTGAACAACCACTGTCAACATACCAACCACGTTTCTTATGCTTAGCTTGTAGAGAGAGTGTGCATTCTTCATTGCTATACTGATTTTGCTCTCTTATCCATGTCCTTTTCTGAGGTTCCTGTCTGTGATTGTTGTTATTCTGTTGTGGTTCTCTTGGAAGGACTATCATTCTGCAATATTTGGCCATGTCTCCAAAGTTGTTACATTTGTAACATTCCACTTCAGTGATCAAGGATTCAAACCTGTTGTAACTTCTTATCTGTGTTTCACTAGTCCTTTTTGGATAACCCTTTTGTGTATGAATTTGAAAGTTGTTTATGTTCCTATTGTTAGCTCTGCAATTCACAGCTTTATGTCCAAAATTATTACATGCATAACATAAGCCAAAAAATATAGTTTGATACCTGGGAGTTGAAGATCTTCTGAAAGGAGGTACGCTTATGAATTCTTCTTCTTCCTGAGGCCTACCTATCGGTTGGTGATTTTGAAATATGAATCTTCTCGGTGGAGGAGTGTCCTTGTAATCTTCCTTGTAGATATTCCTATCCCATTTGATTGTTTTTGCATAGATTTTTGGATATGTTTCTTGATCTGTTGTTTTGGAGCTTGATCCCTTTTCTGTATGATTTTATCCAAGTCCAAAATTGTCATGATGAGGTTTTTGACTGCTAATAATGTCATCCAAAACTTTTGAGCTGTTCTGCATATTTTTCTTTTGAAGATCCTTTCTTAATGTGACAATCTCTGCTTCCAAATTTCCAATGATCCTGTCTTTTTCTTCTATCTATTTTTTGAGTGTTTCTTCAATTCTTTTATCTTCTTCTATTTGAACTTGCAAATTTGTGATCATTTGTTCTAATTCTTGAATGTCTTCTTTCTTGTCTAGTTCCACTTGTAGTTTCTTGTTTTTCTTGTTTTTTCTTATGATAACTTCTATGGCACAGATCAATTCTTCTCGGTAGTCAACTCCTGCCTCTTCATATTCTTCTACGGATTATTCATATTCTTCTTTGAAGTCTTCTTTATCATAGTATTCTACTGCCATGAATAGAAATCTTTCTATATCACTGTCACTAGCTTCATCTTCATCCGATGATGATATGTCTTCTTTGGTGTATAAGATTTTCTTGAAAACTTTATTTGTGGTTCTTTTCCCTTTATATGTTTGTTTTCTATTTGTGTAACCTTCATCATTTATCTTTTTCTTATGAGGACATTGCAAAATGACCAATACCATCACAATTAAAGAAAATCAAAGGAAGCTTACCTCTATACCTGACGTTGGTTCCCTTGTTCAATATTTTGACAAAGTTGGCCACTTCTTCATCATCTTCCGAGACGTCATTGATGCTGCTAAGTTATTTTTCTTTTTTATTTGACCTTTTGGATGCTTTGAGGGCTACTTATTTTGTATATGTATTTTCCTGTCCAGTTCTCATTTCATATGCTGTGAAGATTACATGTAATTCATCCATTCTTATTGAGTTCATATCTTCTATTTCTTCTAGTGCTGATATCGTAGGGTCAAATGTCATAGGAAAAGATCTTAGTACCTTTTGAACAATTATAGATTCTTCGATTTCTTCTCCCAATCTTATGATTACATTTACTGTTTCATCAAATCATAAAAAGTAAGCTGCAATATTCTCATCTTCCTTCATCTTAAGTTGTTCGAACTGACCTCTGTAAGTTTGAAGCTTTGCTTCTTTGACTTTTGAATCTCCTTCATAAATATTTCTAAGTTTGTCCCAAATCTCTTTAGTGGATTTACAATGTGCAACTTTGGTGAATACCATTTCACTAAGACCATCCAGAAGTGCATTTGTGGCTTTGGAATTATTCTGATCGAGTTTCACTGCTTTGTCATTTGTTGGAAGAATTGTTGGGACTATGTATCCATCTATAATTGATTGCCAAATTTCAAATCCATGTGCCTGTATATATGTCTTCATCCTTATGCTCCAAAATGCGTACTTCTATCCATCAAACCGTGGTATTCCATTTTTATTCAAGTTGTTTCTCTCCATGATCTTCCTTTCAGTGGTTAAAATGATTTCTAAAGGAACCCTATCTGATACCAATTATTGGATTACTGAGAGTGGGGGTTAATCAATAATAGAGCAATTTAATCATTTTTAACCATATAATGCAAGTGTTATATTAGTGTAGTATTATCATCCAATAATTACAGAGTAAATAAACAATGAAAAAATGAGAAATCATACAGATACACAGTACACCGATGTTTTTACGTGGAAACCCAAAGTGGGAGAAAACCACAGAATGCTTTTTCTTACATGTCTTGAAGAATTACATTCATTGGAAGCACCAAATTCCTTTATTTTCAAACTGCAAATGAAAGGAGGCTCCAACCATCTAGTTTCTCAGGATAGAACCTGAGAGAAGATCCAACTCCCCAATTCTCTGGCTACAACCAGAAGGAGGCTACAACCCCCTAAGTTCTCTGGCTACAGCCGGAAGGTGGCTACAACCACCTGTCCTTTCCCCGTCCTATCACCCTGAAATGTAAATGCCAAATGTAGACAACCTATCACTGTCACTAAATCAACCACTGCCACTGTCAACCTGTCACTATCACTGAATCAACCACTGCCACTGTCAACCTATCACTGTCACTGAATCAACCACGACCATTGTCAACCTGTCACTATCAATATGTACCAATAACCTGTAACAACTTGTACCAATCAACCTGCACCAAACAACCTGTACCAATAACCTGAACCAACATGTACCATGCATCAATGACGCATCAACCTTGACTCATCAAGATGTACCAACACCATCATCTATAAACCTCATGTATGTGCCAAATCATAAACTATACACCTCATGTATGTGTCAACTCATAAACTACTTGTCTCAACCATGTACCCAACATGTACCTCAACCATATACCAAAGAAATACACCAATATACCCATAAAACGTTATCTAACAAT
>SNQJ01S0183573.1:4666-18980 GCA_010110895.2 Picea sitchensis | reverse complement strand
AATAATAATAATAACATGATTAATCCACAATGGGGATTTAATCCAATAACAAAATAATAAGAATGTTCTTCGCAGTTACATTATTTCAACAACAGGGACGCACGAAGGTTCTCTGTAGGAGTCAGGTTGGTAGTACTATCCAGGGCTCTGTACGTGTTCAGACAATCGGGTAGAATGGAGGAGGAACCCTTTCTCACGGCTCACCCTGGTCGTTTTATTCGCATGCGTCAGGGTTGACACTTGTCACCCATGAAACTGCATGTGTTCCACCAGCACGCATCTCCCTTGCATGTTCTCCCCTTGCTAGAAACTTAGGATAAAACATAAAATGCACATGTCTTTTGGGATAATATTAAAATATTATTCCCAGGCTTAAGCCCCCTAGGCTTAGCCCCTAGGCTCAGCACTTAGCCCCTTTTCCCTTCCAGCCCCTAATTCCTTGCCCACTCTATGGATTCTTAGTCCCCCTTCACTCATTCATCGTGGTCGGTCTGCACATGGCAGTGTTTATATTTTATTAATTGTTCTACATGATTACATATACAACAGCAGGCTCCTAGCCTTCAACACTCAGGCTCCCTGGCCTAACAAACACATAAGCCTCCAGCTTATAAAAACTTGGCTCACTAGCCTCTAAAACATAATTACAATTCCTTTCAGAACATGGTTTACAATGGGGCTCGGCCTTGGGGACACTACACAAACCAATTCTTGGTGGTATGGATTATGTATCAGTGTCATTCCCCACCATCTCTAAACATTATGTCAACCATGGGTGATGAGGAATTCCTAGTCCTCTTTGTTCTTACCATCCTCACCTTCTCCCCTTATCAAACATGATGCTTTTTTAATGCATGGCAATATCCAACCTGTTATGCAGCATTGAATGTTGTTGAAGATGGTTTATAGGCCATTGGATTTGAATCGCTTTCAAATCCAACGACCTACAATCCACCTGCACAACATTCAATGTTGAATGTTTTGTATAGTAAGAAGGATATTGTTAGTCGTGTTGTTGAGGCCCCACCGTTAACACCCCATCGAGATGTTGATTATCCTTCTCATGTATCCTGTAACATTCCTCTCTGAGTTGTTGAGGTATGTCCCCTGACCAATGCCAAACATCACAGACTCTCACTTGTGAAACTCCTTCATTTGTCAATATATCTGCTAAGGTGTTTCCCTTACGTCTTACATGGGAGGGTACGATCATTGGTATTTGGTTAACGAGATCTGCTACCATTCTTAAGCCAAAAGATAACCTCCAATTGTGTGATATTTTGTATGTCTTAACTCCAATTATGATCATAACCAAAGTTGTAATGAGAAATTGGGAGTCACATTCTACAATCAAGCTATTATATTTCATATCATTTGCCAACTGTAATATGTTTATCAAACTCTCTAGTTCCACACCTTGTTGTAGCCTCCTCCATTGGCCCATCAGCCCCTGTTGTCTCCTGTCACTGTTATGTGCCCTGACTCACTATGTTCCTCGTAAACTCCGCCAAACCTTACCTACTACCCTGCTTCACCTAACAACATATCATTAAATTTCCCAATAAATGATCATTTTTCACAATCAAATTAAATTCAAAATCAATATAATAATAATTATAATATTGATGATTTCTTGTTTTTAAAAGAATTTTGAAACCAAAATGTAAGAAAACTCTACACAAATAAAGTATTGGTCTTCACAACAAAAGAGGAAATGAGTTTGGAAGTTTATGAGTATTGGTCCTCAAAACAAAAGAGGAGATGAGTTTGGAAGTTTATGATCTCCACTCCATTAAGCTTTTTGTATTTTGTATAAATATAAGAGGGACTTGCTATATATTATATATATGTTGTATAAGTTTATGAGTATTGGTCCTCAAAACAAAAGAGGAGATGAGTTTGGAATTTTATGATCCCCACTCCATTAAACTTTATGTATTATAAATACAAGAGGGACTTGCCATATATTATATATATGTTGTTGAGAAAGATTATAAGTTGTAAAATTAAAATTAAGTAATTTAATTTTGAAATTAAATATATATTAAAAAAATTAAAAATCTATTTGTTTATCATGGATTGTTGTTATAAGATGGTAGATAGAGTTTTATTATGAATGGATTGTTGCTATAAATGATAGATGCAATTTTAGTATAAATGGTGTCTCTTTTATTTTTGAGAACCATGATTTTTTTCCATGGCTATATTTGAGATGAATGAAAATGTGATTGGAACAAGGAAGTTATATTATTGACTTTTTATATGAAAATTTTTTGAGCATTGATACTATTATTTTAAATCAATTAGATTTTAATGATGGTTATCTTGTTGATTTGTTTAAGTGATAGAGAATTAGTTAAATGAACATAAAATTGGCATTTATGAGGAATTTTTTTTTTAATTTAAAAAATATTTTCAACTATAAAAACTTTGATATTGAAATATTTTACTTAAAATTAAAATTTTGATATTGAAATATTTTACTTAAGATGAATATTAAAATATTTTATTTATAATTTACATTAAATTAAATATTTTTTTAATACTAATATTTTAATAATATCCTCTTTTCAATAAGAAAAACTCTTAGCCAAGTGAAATCAAATATAAAAGTAGAAAAATAAAATATTAATATTGTTTGTAATGTCCTTGCTAAGAAGAACTCTTAGCCAAGTGAAATTAAATATAAAAGTAGAACAAGAACTCTTAGCCAAGTGAAATTAAATATAAAAGTAGAACAATAAAATATTATTATAGTGATTAATTTTAAAATAAACTTTTTCTATTTATCACGAGCACCCAGCTCTGAGAGAGACAGCCCATGCGATGCAACACTTACAGTGTTTTGAGTGAAAGTTTGATGACTTTTACAAATCTGCATTCCAAAAATCAAAACGCTACTTCCATACGAATTTCACCAGCTGTAAAAAGCTCAGGAAGATAAGAGTCCCATTCACGATAGTGAGTCGTTCATTTATCTTTACATATAGAAACAAACGTTGTACTCAGAGCAGAGGATATTCTGTTCAATATCCTTGTCTTATAGGCAACGACAGAGAAAAGATATTTGTTTGAAGGTTTCAGTTTATGAGCTAATGGCATATATGACTGCTAAAACTCAATGGAACTGATTATATGCTTTGCAGCAACTGCCAGTAGATATGAAGGTAGAATTTAGTGATTTTTATCCAAATGGACATCTAAAATCAAAATGGATGGATGTAACTCAGCATATATGCCATGATTGAGTTCATTGTGTAAGTTTTCCATGGGCTTGTGGAGGCTACAGGATCCAACCAGTGGTTAAATTTGACTGGTATTCATCTGTTTTCTATCTTTTTAATAGTCATATACCAGTAGTTTTAAAAATTGCAAGTCATTAGTGATGTCCATTTAATTCCTATTACGGTCAAAATGATGGGCAAATTGAAAATTTACCTATAACCATATATATGTGACTGTGTGAGAGAGATATTTACCATTATTGTTGGATATGTATATGTGCAGTTGTAAAAAAAATTCCATAAATTTCAACTGCAAGTTGTGTCAAAGCAAAACAAAATTCCATAAATTTAAAGTGTCAGTTGTGTCAAAGAAAACAGGTATGTGAGAGATGTGTGTAGTTGCATTAAAAAATTTCTATAAATTTTAACTGTGTGTCAACAAAACAATTTTTTGCAAAGGTAAAAATCTAAAATTTCTCTTAAATTTAAAACAATTTTTTGAAAAAGTAAAAATCTAACATTTCACCTAAATTTGATTACAATTTTTACTAATAATTAAAATACAACAAGTTTTATATTCATTTGTTCCCACTAGCTCCAGCTTTACTGTTAACAGTTTTTAAAATACAAATACACACAATGTCCAGAGTGTCCAAATATTGGAAATTCTACCAACCCATGAGTAGTGATTCTTGAGTGGTGAGTTCAATTTGCATATGAAGTAGTTTTGTCCATTGTTTGTGTATAATATCAAGGTAATATGTTAAGCTTTTATGTTTATGTTTTTAATGATGTTGTATTCTATGTGAAATAGTTTGATAATATTTCATTACAATTTCATAATAACTTTATGTTATGTATGAGATGCGTTTGTGTTTACAATAAAAATGAAACTAAAACACATACTACACATAATATTTAAATAACTCACAAAAATAAAATTCAAGAAAAAAAACTGTTTTAAAAAAAAACCTTCCATAAAAAATTTATTTGATGGATAGAAATGCCNAAAGAAATGAAGCTAGAAAAAAAAAATATTGGGTGGAACGCTTTCTACAGCCGAGTATGAGGGAGAGTGGTGTAATTCCTTCCATGGAGTTGACAAGTGGAATTTAAAAAAGTATATATTAATAACAAAAAAATATTTCAATGTTGGTCATCAATAAAATATTTCAAGATCTAAAATAATTATATATCAACTATCCACTTAAGTAAAATAATTCTATATCAACTTATAGAGAGTGTGTGTGAAAGAGAATGAGCATAATTGAAAGTAAAAAAAATATTATTTCATTGATACTAGCTTTAATATAATGGAGATACATAATTCCTTCAATGCTTTAATATGGAGTTGACATGTGGCATTAAAAAAAATATTGCTAGAAAAAATAAGTTCAATGTGTATTGTAAATAAAGAAATGTGCAAAATACACGAAGGACCACAAACCAAAGCAGTTAAAAAAACAATGATGAAATTATACTAGATTACCTAGAAATTGAAAGGATGTGCCCTCTAAAGCTACCCATGACCCCTTGTTCGTCTCCTCACCCAGTTAACAATATGAGTCCAAATAAGCTACTAGCTTGTCAACCATAACTTAATTCCCCATTTTAAATAAAAAAATAAAAAATAAAACAGTGTTTAGCATTTCCATCCATCTTGTCCAATTATCATGACAAGGTCAATTAGCAATACACCAACTCAAGACTCACAACCCAAACCAATTCTTGGTGGTATGGATTATGTATCAGTGCCATTCCCCACCATCTCTAAACATTATGTCAACCATGGGTGATGAGGAATTCCTAGTCCTCTTTGTTCTTACCATCCTCACCTTCTCCCCTTATCAAACATGATGCTTTTTTAATGCATGGCAATATCCAACCTGCTATGCAGCATTAAATGTTGTTGAAGATGGTTTATAGGCCATTGGATTTGAATCGCTTTCAAATCCAATGACCTACAATCCACCTACACAACATTCAATGTTGAATGTTGTGTATAGTAAGAAGGATATTGTTAGTCGTGTTGTTGAGGCCCCACTGTTAACACCCCATCGAGATGTTGATTATCCTTCTCATGTATCCTGTAACATTCCTCTTGGAGTTGTTGAGGTATGTCCCCCGACCAATGCCAAACATCACAGACTCTCGCCTGTGAAACTCCTTCATTTGTCAATATATCTGCTAAGGTGTTTCCCTTACGTCTTACATGGGAGGGTACGATCACTGGTATTTGGTTAATGAGATATGCTACCATTCTTAAGCCAAAAGATAACCTCCAATTGTGTGATATTTTGTATGTCTTAACTCCAATTATGATCATAACCAAAGATGTAATGAGAAATTGGGAGTCACATTCTACAATCAAGCTATTATATTTCATATCATTTGCCAACTATAATATGTTTATCAAACTCTCTAGTTCCACACCTTGTCGTAGCCTCCTCCATTGGCCCATCAGCCCCTGTCGTCTCCTGTCACTGTTATGTGCCCTGACTCACTATGTTCCTCGTAAACTCCACCAAACCTTACCTGCTACCCTGCTTCACCTAACAACATATCATTAATTTTCCTAATAAATGATCATTTTTCACAATCAAATTAAATTCAAAATCAATATAATAATAATTATAATATTGATGCTTTCTTGTTTTTAAAAGAATTTTGAAACCAAAATGTAAGAAAACTCTACACAAATAAATTATTGGTCTTCAAAACAAAAGAGGAGATGAGTTTGGAAGTTTCTGAGTATTGGTCCTCAAAACAAAAGAGGAGATGAGTTTGGAAGTTTATTATCTCCACTCCATTAAGCTTTTTGTATTTTGTATAAATATAAGAGGGACTTCTTGCTATATATTATATATATGTTGTATAAGTTTATGAGTATTGGTCCTCAAAACAAAAGAGGAGATGAGTTTGGAAGTTTATGATCCCCACTCCATTAAACTTTATGTATTATAAATACAAGGGGGACTTGCCAAATATTATATATATGTTGTTAAGAAAGATTATAAGTTGTAAAATTAAAATTAAGTAATTTAATTTTGAAATTAAATATATATTAAAAAAATTAAAAATCTATTTGTTTATCATGGATTCCATATATTATATATATGTTGTTAAGAAAGATTATAAGTTGTAAAATTAAAATTAAGTAATTTAATTTTGAAATTAAATATATATTAAAAAAATTAAAAATCTATTTGTTTATCATGGATTGTTGTTATAAGATGGTAGATACAGTTTTATTATGAATGGATTGTTGTTATAAATGGTAGATGCAATTTTATTATAAATGGTGTGTCTTTTATTTTTGAGAACCATGATTTTTTTCCATGGCTATATTTGAGATGAATGAAAATGTGATTGGAACAAGGAAGTCATATTATTGACTTTTTATATGAAAATTTTTTGAGTATTAATATTATCATTTTAAATCAATTAGATTTTAATGATGGTTATCTTGTTGATTTGTTTAAGTGATAGAGAATTAGCTAAATGAGCATAAAGTTGGCATCTATCATGTATCAAAAGGATTTTTTTTTAATTTAAAAAATATTTTCAACTATAGAAATTTTGATATTGAAATATTTTACTTAAAATGAATACTAAAATATTTTATTTATAATTTACATTAAATTAAATATTTTTTTAATACTAATATTTTAATAATATCCTCTTCTCAATTAAAAAAAAACATCTTAGCCAAGTGAAATCAAATATAAAAGTAGAACAATAAAATATTAATATTGTTGTAATGTCCTTGCTGAGAAGAACTCTTAGCCAAGTGAAATTAAATATAAAAGTAGTACAAGAACTCTTAGCCAAGTGAAATTAAATATAAAAGTAGAACAATAAAATATTATTATAGTGATTAATTTTAAAATAAACTTTTTCTATTTATCAAGCTCTGAGAGAGACCGCCCATGCGATGCAACACTTACAGTGTTTTGAGTGAAAGTTTGATCCATACGAATTTCACCAGCTGTAAAAAGCTCAGGAAGATAAGAGTCGTCATAAGTTGTCATCTCAACCTTGTGGAAATATCTGTACAATAATTGCAATAGATGCTATTTGCGATAGTGAGTAGTTCATTTATCTTTACATATAGAAACAAACGTTGTACTCAGAGCAGAGGATATTCTGTTCAATATCCTTGTCTTATAGGCAACGACAGAGAAAAGATATTTGTTTGAAGGTTTCAATTTGTGAGCTAATGGTATATATGACTGCTAAAACTCAGTGGAACTGGTTATATGCTTTGCAGCAACTGCCAGTACATATGAAGGTAGAATTTAGTGATTTTTATCCAAATGGACATCTAAAATCAAAATGAATGGATGTAACTCAGCATATATGCTATGATTGAGTTCATTGTGTAAGTTTTCCATGGGCTTGTGGAGGCTACAGGATCTAACCAGTAGTTAAATTTGACGGGTATTCATCTGTTTTCCATTTTTTTAATAGTCATATACTAGTAGTTTTAAAAATTGCAAGTCATTAGTGATGTCAAAATGATGAGCAAATTGAAAATTTACCTATAACCATATATATGTGAGTGTGTGAGAGAGATATTTACCATTATTGTTGAATATCTATGTATGCAGTTTGAAAAAAAATTCCATAAATTTCAACTGCAAGTTGTGTCAAAGCAAAACAAAATTCCATAAATTTAAAGTGTCAGTTGTGTCAAAGAAAACAGGTATGTGAGAGATGTGTGTAATTGCATTAAAAAATTTCTATAAATTTCAACTGTGTGTCAACAAAACAATTTTTTGTAAAGGTAAAAACCTAAAATTTCTCTTAAATTTGAAACAATTTTTTTAAAAAGTAAAAATCTAAAATTTCACCTAAATTTGACTACAATTTTTACTAATAATTAAAATACAACAAGTTTTATATTCATTTGTTCTCGCTGGCTCCAGTTTTACTGTTAACAGTTTTTAAAATACAAATACACACAATGTCCAGAGTGCCCAAATATTGGAAATTTTACCAACCCATGAGTAGTGATTCTAGTTTTTAAAATACAAATACACACAATGTCCAGAGTGCCCAAATATTGGAAATTTTACCAACCCATGAGTAGTGATTCTTGAGTGGTGAGTTCAATTTGCATATGAAGTAGTTTTTTCCATTATTTGTGTATAATATCAAGGTAATATGTTAAGCTTTTATGTTAATGTTTTTAATAGTGTTGTATTCCATGTGAAATAGTTTGATAATGTTCTATTACAATTTCATAATAATTTTATGTTGTGCATAAGATATGTTTGTGTTTACAATAAAAATGAAACTAAAACACATACTACACATAATATTTAAATAACTCACAAAAATAAAATTTAAGAAAAAAAACTGTTAAAAAAAAAAACCTGCCATAAAAAATTTATTTGATGGATAGAAATGCCAATCAAATTTATACCTAGATCTAACCATTCAAGGCCGGTGGCCCATCCATTGAGTACACATTGTTTGTCCTATTGTAAAATTTATATATAAATTCAAATACATTCAGACTCAGACACGACATAAAATGAATTCACATGTTACCATAACTATTCCATTCCATTCAATCACATCTATATATCTCGGGCACCCGGCCCGGCCGTGACAGAGACGACCCATGCTGAAAAACAAGTCGCTGCTCAGGAAGATAAGAGTCCCATTCACAATGATTTTCATAAGTTGTCACAATAACCTTGGCGAAATATCTGTACTATAGTTGTAATAGATGTTATTTGCAACAGTGAGACGTTCATTTATCTGTATATATAGAAACAAACGTTGTCCTCATAGCAGAGGATATTCTGCCCAAACTCCTTATCTCAGAGGCAACGACAGAGAAAATATATTTGTTTGTAGGTTTTTGTTTATGAGCTAATGGCATATATGACTGCTAAAACTCAGCGGGATTAGTTATATGCTTTGCACCAACCCAACCATTCTTTGTTCAGAATTTTGTTCAGAAAATGGTGTGGATGGCGAGAGAAAGATCGAGGCCCACATAATGCAGTACGTTCTACTAGGTAAGTGCCACCCATTGAATTCTACAGCACAATAATAGAGCACAGAGAATTGTGGCCATCCGTTCCTCTCTCCTATTCACAGAGCGTGGCACTTGCTAGTAGACTGGCCTCTTAATCAATCAATAGGTTGTCAATTGAGTTTAGTTAGATTGTTGGGAGTAATGATTTTTCTTAGTGGACTGATTTCTTAATAATAGATTGATTGTCAATTGAATTTGTTTAGTTGGTTTGTTGAGAGTAATGATTATTATTTCAATTCTCATGAGTAACATGTTAGTGATATATTGAATTTTTAGGGCTTGTATTATTGTAATGAATTGGAACCATGTAGTTTAGCAAAAAAATATAACAAAAAATCTAAATGTAAATATATAACATAACATATTAAAAAAATAATATAGATAATGGATTTATATTTTTATAAACATATTAAACATAACATAATTAAACTTTATAAATATAATAAATATCCATTAAATTTTAAAAATATAATAATTTAGTGAAAGGTTAATTTATTTTTTTAATGTGATTTATTTTTATTAAAAAATGAAATTGCATTCTTTAAATGTTTATAGTGCAATTTAAAAGAGTAAGAGCAGGTGTTAATGACACTTATAAGAGTAATTAATACAGAATTTGACATTAACTAATATGATATTTATTTTCAACACCAAATTAATAGCCTACACAATCAACATTGCTAAAATAAGAACAAACTCTTACAATTTCCAATGTGAACCAAAGCCTTCTAGACAATTCCTAAAATTTAGTGGATTGAAAGATTTGTCATCTCTATGACACTACATTTTTTTTTTTAGTATACCCACATTAAATCACGATTTCAAATATTTGTTACAATACCAAATTCCTAACCATTTAATTCATCAAAACTATAATGACTTAGGAATGTTTCTTTTAAAGTTTTTCAAATACATATAAATAAAATTCTAAAACAAAGCAAACCAAGTAAAATTCCTTAAGTTCTTTAAGATCAGATCAATCAAATTTGATCTCATTGAATGTTAATCATTGTCATCATCAAATGGATTAGGATTTTGAATAAAACAATTAAAACATTGCATAATGTAATTGAAAAAGTGTGTGTGTGTGTGTGTGTGTAAAATATTGTCTTTCTTTAAATATAAAATAAAACAAGTTACACTATACATATGAATAACTTTTATATATTCCAAAGAAAAAAAATTGTGTATTCATAAGAGGTGAATATATATGTTGTGGTTAGCCCCTGGGGTGTAGGTCAGTTGGTGATGGAGTTTATTGTTAAGGCGCTTCGTTATGTTAGTCATCGGTTCAAAACCCCGGCTTACCTTGTGTGTTGTGTATGGGGCATCATGGGTACATCTCGAGGTTATAGTGGTAGTAGTCGGATAACATGACCACGTGTCACGTGAGTACATGCCCGACTAGTTGTTGATTCTGCCAGTCACAAATGTGTGTGTGTGTGTGTGTGTGTGTGTGTGTGTGTGTGTCTTTTGATAGCAGAGAGATGGTTTGATGCCCAAATCACATTTCTACTTCTTCAATACTAAAAGGATCTAAATTGTTACTTGTCAAAAAAATAGACTATTGTTACATCTTTTGGAAACAAAAAAAAAAACAAATATACATAAAACTCCATAATATATCTGTCACATGCTATCCCTCTATGCATCATGTCGGCAAAAACTAATTCTAGAATTGAAACTCCATAGATTATGTCTCTCATTATCTATAAACTCATAGAATCATATAGCTCCCACTGGAAGAGACAAGGCCTCTTTAGAAAGCGAATATGTTTTTCCATTTAGCTCACGATAGATATGGAAGAAAGAAATCCAATCAAAATATTGTAGGACACTTGAGATATCTCTAAGCAAAGGCTCAAGCCTTACATCTATCACTGTTTCCTTTTTCATTGCCCAATCGATCACTAGCTTGGAATCCCCCAGAATCTGTAACTTCTTAACTCCTTTTTTTAAGCCACTTCAAGTAAGGTTTGCAAAGCAATAAACTTTGCCCTGTTTTTTGTACCCCTCCCTAGAGCATATCGAACACACATATAGTGATTCTACTTCATATAAAGAACAACTCTGACCCCACAAACTAGAGGATATCCTTGGAAAGCCCCGTCAAAGAACCACCTGGGATTCACAAAGTCTAGTTGTGGCATGGCAGGCAACCTTAGATCTTTTATTTTCAGTTTTGTCATAAATTCCTTAAACAAATTCAGAATGATTCCTATAGTTACCTCTGGAGGAATATCTTTGTTCCTGAAAATGATTAAATTGTGGGCCCACCAGACAGTCCTAGAAACCAAAAAATTAAGCATTCCTTCAAAGCGTTGGACCGCCTTATCTGACAACCAATATTTTAAACAATCCTCCAAATAGATTTTATTCTATGAATCAGATGGCTTGAGCTCACACTGAACGATCCTAAGAACTTGTGCTACATACACACAATGAATAAAGATGTGAGAGGCGAATTCTTCATGGTTTTTGTAAAGAGAACATTTGCTTGGGCTCACCCAACCTCTTTTGAACCCCATTTCCCAAGTTAAAAGATTATTATTCAAGGCCAACCACAACGTGATCCTATTTTTCATAGGGGAATGAAGTTTCCAAAGGGGACTCCACCACCATTTTTTCACCTGAAAATTGCATATCCATGCAATCCTTGTAACCAAGTTTGGTCATGAACTCACCACTTTTTTATTTCCTCGACCAACATAATTTGTCTGGCTCACCCTCCTGTAAAATAATGTAGTTGGAGACCATTATCCCTACATATCGATCCCATTAGTCCACCACTACATCCTCTATGACCAATGAGGGCACAAACCTCCACCTTGTCCTACCACGGGCATGGAGCTCCTGAGCTTGGGCTCCAGCTAGAGTGTAAACGTTTTCATAATGGACGACCTGAAGGAGAGGGGTTGATAGGAGAAAGTTATTACCGACTCCCAACCAGGGTTCTTCACCTATGCGCATCAATCTTTTGTCACCAATATGCCACACAGTCTAGTGATCCACTAACATAAATGTTGAGACCAATTCCTTCCACACTATAGACCCCTTAGAGGATTTTTGAGGTAATCTAAACCAATCCTCTAGAGACATCCCATTGAGGTATTTGATTTGAAATTTTTTCCCGACAAGGAGGTGCTCTAAGCAAATATCCATAAACTTCTTGTTGTGAGGACCTACACAAAATTATAAATATTTTTAAGGCCCCAACCCCTTAGTTCCTTTGGAAATTCCACCTTAGTCTATTTTACCAATAGGATAGTTGAATTTCATCTTGAGTCGGACCAAAGAAATTGAAAGCTTGATTTTCTAATTTTGGAGAGAAAACCTTTTGGAAATGCTATTATAGACGTCTAGTACACCAAAATACTTGTAATGACATACTTCAACAACACCAATCTGACTCCTCTTTACATTAGCTAATTTGCCCAAATTGAACCACGCCACTCCACCTTTTTAACAATCCAAAACCAATCGGTGAATCTATAGTTGTCTAAATTCATAAAGAATCCAAAATATTTAAAGTCAGCTTCTAGATATTTTTCCTAGTAGGGAAGGATAGTCCTGAGAACTATCTTGACTAGATCCGGTATTGAGTTAAAATAAATGCAGGATTTGTCAAGATTTACAACCATACCATTTTCTTTATAGTAGAGATCAAGAACATTTTTTAAAGCCAGCGTATCCCTTTCTTATCCTTGAGAAAAACACATGACATCATCTATGAAGAGAAGGTGAGAAATAAATTATTGTTCATAAATTCGTATGCCTCTGAATGACCCATCCCTTTTGGATTCTGACATAAGTTTGTTGAGGGATTCTACAATAAGAATAAAGAGAAAGGGTGAGAGCAAGAAACCTTGTCTCAACCCACATGAAGCTTGAAATAAACTTGAAGGGGCCTCATTGGTGAGGACCGCGAATGAGACTGATTGGATGCACCCCATAATCCAATTAACACACAGGAGGGCCAACCCAAGTTGTAGAAGGACAAGGCGAAGAAAAGTCCATCTTATGCATTATCAAGATTTGGATAAGTCTAGCTTCAAAATGACTGCTTGTTGCTTCGATTTCTTTACTGAATGAATATCCTCATGTGCGACTACCACCACATCATGCATTTTCCTATGTTGTAAAAAAAAAATTGTTCTTTTGAAATTACTTTAGTAGGGATAGGTTTTAAACGTATTGAAATGAATTTTTCCACTAACTTATAGATGACATTTCAAAAGGAGATAGGTTGGAAGTCCCCAAATGAAATACCATCTTATTTCTTAGGAATCAACGAGATGAATGTAGAGTTGAAGGAGCCCAAGAATTTTCCATACTTTTGATATTCTTGGACAACTTTTAACAAATCATCCTTAATTAAGTCATACAATCCCACATAGAATTCGACACAAAATCCATCTAGCCCAAGACTCTTTCCTTTCTACATAAAGGATAGGGCCACCATCACTTCTGCCTCAAATACCACCTCTGCTAGCGACTGATTCATTTCTTCTATGATGATCGGTTGAAATTAGGAGATGATCTTAAGTATTTCTTGGATGGGACAAGGTCGAGGCTCCGAGAATAAAGAGTGAAATAATTTGTCTCCCTCTTCCATCGGATTCTCCTTAAAATAGCTAACCAAAGAGCCATCCTCAGTTCGTATATCCTAGATAGTTTTTACATTTTTCCGAAAGTTGGCATATTGATGGAAAAACTATGAGGTGTTATCGCCTGCTTTCAACCATAGGGCTCTGCTCTTAGCCTCCATTTTTGTTCATCCTTAGTCAAAATATCATGGCACATGTCTTTGGCTTCCCTTATCTTATGTAATTGTGTTGCATTCAATGAGCCCCCATCCATATCACCATAAAGATGAGATATAGTCTCCTCAAATTCTAATAATTTTAGCTTGGATCATTTTTAGTAAGATTTGAGCCATTGCTTGGTAACCTCCTTGATCTAGGACAAATTAGTTGCAAATTGGGACATGAAGGATGAGTTAGTCGAGGACCAATGTTTAATAATCCTCCTCCTCAGC